>LBNU01022428.1:16560-37474 GCA_014162995.1 Artemisia annua
AAAACGAATACAAGTAGCTTTTTGGTATGCTTGACCCGAATACATGATTATAATACATTGAGTGTCTCTTGCCAATTAAGTCCCCATCATGAACCGTTAATTTTGTGTGAATGCTAATATTATAAATATGCATATTGGGCATTGACTAGCCTGGCCGAATGGGTAGCGCCCATCTTTCAACGGTCATATAATATTGAGAATATGTGGTAAATGGCAAATATTACCCTACCGGGGCAAATGATAAACTTGGTTAAGGTTCGGTTTCATGAGGCTCTATGTTATAATCTGATAACCCGACAAGTACTGATCATACTTGTTACCCGATGAATAATACTTGTATTCAATTTATTATTACTAAACTCTATGAATTCACTCAACATTATTTGTTGACTTTTAGCATTTTTATCTCAGGTCTGTAAGTAACTTCAGCTTGGATGGGCCGCGCAAGGAAAGATTATCGATCAAGATGGCTCATGTTTTAAATATTTTGTTATGTACTAAAATGATGAAGACTTTTAATATCTTATGTACTTTCAAACTTTGTAAACTTTTTGGACCTCTTGTAAAACTTAAATAACCTTTTAAGGTGAACGTTTATTAAATATTTCTTGTATGAAACTTGTTTATTATATTTGTACGATGTAATCGATATATAGCACCCCATGTCCCTTCCGCTGCGATCTTGAAAATGGGGGTGTTAAACTAGTCGTTGTAATAGACTAGTTTTTTTTTGAAAATAACACTTTGTGTAATTTATATGACTCGTAGTTTTGTTGAATATAATATTTTTGGTTCTCCTTCAATTAACTGTGTGTTTCTTGTTATATCGTGATGAAGATAACTAAGTGTACACTTTTAATCATTGGAGTTTCTTTTTGCACATGGCAAGTAAAATCATAACTTGTATGAGTTTGTCTGGATTCGTGGTTGTCCGCGAATATTGGTACTTGGCGTGTACTTGGAGTTTATTGCTTTACAATGTTCGCGTGCGAATTATGCAAATGTACCACTTAGTTTTGTAAACGAGTCATAGTAATCTTATGATGTTTTCGAAGTGTAGAATATTTTCCATGTGTTTGGAAAAAAAGGTCATAGTTGTCGTATTGAATGTTTTAAGAAATCAAGAGTCTTGATTACTGGTCTACTAAACGCGCACGGTGTGCATGTTTGCGTATTTGTTGTGGAACATGCAAGGTACTTGCGTCAACGTCTTGAGCGCAAGGTGTTTAGCAGGGATACGTAATCCAAAAGTTGATGGGTTTGCAACCCTCTAACTCAACGAGTGCGTTAGTAGGTTAACTCATCCTTTTTACCAGCGTGGGTATTATTTTGTGCATGCACGCCGCGTAGGCTTAAGGTATCGTGACCCACACATTGAATTGTAAACAATGTAAACCGTGTTGGTTTAAAGGCATCATGACCAACACATTGAAATATAAATAGTATTTAAATAACAATGTAAAGAAAATGATTGTCGCGGGGTTAGCTAGAAACCGCGAACGTTTTATTAATACTTGCAAGTTTTTTTGGGAAATAAAAACAGAATCATACTTGTATGAAGAAAGGGAATACAATAATAATAAAAAAGTAAATTTGCGGACATTTATTGGGCGTATACTAAAACGCATGTGTGTCCGCGAGATGGGCCATGGCCTTATTTAGAGGTAGCATCTCTTGAGATTGCCAACATTCCATGTTCGCTGTAGCTCTTGGCCATTTGTGTCTCGCAGCCTGTATGCGCCTTTTCCAAGTGATTCAATGACTTCGTAGGGGCCTTCCCATTTTGGTCCTAGCTTTCCCGTGTCTTCTACTTGGCTGGAATCGTTTTCTCTGTATACGAAGTCACCCGGCCGGAATGAAACATGACGGACTCTAGCATCGTAGTACCCCTTCATCTTTGACTTGGACTTTTCCTCGCGTATTGCTGCGCGCTCACGCCTTTCCTCTAATAGGTCCAGATCTACTCTTCGATCCTTGTCGTTTGTTACGACGTTAATTTCCGCTGTGCGGATGGTTGGCATTCCAATCTCAGCTGGTATCACGGCTTCGGTTCCGTAGACCAGTGAGAAAGGAGTATCTCCATTACTAACCTTAATGGTCGTACGGTGTGCCCAGAGGACATGTGGAAGCTCGTCCACCCATCGCCCCTTGTGTTTGTCTAGGCGTGCTTTTATCCCTTCTCCTAGACTGCGGTTGGCTCTTTCAACTAAGCCATTTGTTTGGGGATGGGTGACAGACGCAAAGTGCTGCTTGATGTGTAGTTGTTCGCACCAGTCCTTGAAAGGATTATCCCTGAATTGTTTTCCGTTATCCGAGATGATTTCTCCTGGTAATCCAAATCGGCACACGATGTTGTCCCATACGAATCTTTTGACTTGGTTACCTGTGATTGTGGCTACGGCCTTTGCCTCAATCCACTTTGTGAAATAGTCCACAGCCACAATGAGAAATTTCAGACCCCCTGCTGCGGCTGGGAAGGGTCCGGCGATGTCAATTCCCCATTTGTAAAACGGCCATGGCGCAGTGATTGGTGAGAGTTCTTGTTGTGGACGTCGCGGGATTGGTCTGTGGATCTGGCAATCGTGACACTTTTTTATCAATTCCCGTGCATCGTGATGCATTGTTGGCCAGTAATATCCTGATCGGAGTGCTCGCGCTACCACGGACCGTGGTCCGGAATGCATGCTGCATGACCCTTCGTGTATCTCCCGGAGTACGTAATTCGCTTGGAGTGGACCCACACACCGTAGCCATGGCTGGAGAAAAGACCTCCGGTAGAGTACACCATCTCTGAGTTCAAACCTTTGTGCCACGCGTCGTATCCGTCGGGCTTCTTTTTGGTCTTGTGGTAGGTTACCTTTGCTTATGAACTCTATGATGGGAGTCATCCATGTTGGCTCTACTTCCTCTATCACCGCTGTTACTTCCATCTCTGAGATGGACTTATCCTTTAGAATTTCAACCAAAACTTGTTTCGACAGATGTGCGAAGCTAGTGGATGCTATCTTGCTTAGTGCATCTGCTTTCTTATTTTCTCCGCGGGGAACCTGCTTAATCGTGAACCTGTCGAAGTTTTGGATCAATGACTTTGCCTTGGCAAGGTATTGAATCATATTTTCCTCCTTGGCCACGTATTCGCCTAACACATGGTTGGCTACTAATCGTGAGTCAACGTTTGCCTCTAGATTGCGTACCCCCATTCGGTTTGCAATACGTAGTCCAGCTATTAGGGCCTCATATTCTGCCTCATTGTTTGTGGCAGTGAATTCAAAACGTAGTGCGTACGTGAATTCCATCCCCTCGGGGTTAGTGAGAATAAGGCCCGCGCCTGACCCGTCGGTGCACGAGGATCCGTCCGTGAAGAGGATCCATGGTTCTTCCAGTATAACCTTGGTTTCTTGGGGTATGGACTCCTCTTCTGGTTTTTCCACAATAAAATCTGCGAGTATCTGCCCTTTGACCGCTGTACGCGGTCTATAAGAGATGTTATACTCGCCCAATAGCACACTCCACTTTCGCAGTCGTCCCGATGCCTCGGGCTTGGATATTACCTGCTTGATTGGCTGATCTGTGATCACGGCAATAGGGTGTGCCTGGAAGTACCTGCGTAGTCTTTTGGCCGTAAATACTAATGCAAGCACTAGTTTCTCCATGGCAGTGTAATTGATCTCCGTCTTGTTAAGCGCCTTGCTGACGAAGTACACCGGCGTTTGTACGGAGTTTCTATCTGTTAGCAATACTGCGCTTATCGCGCCCTGTGTTGCAGATAGGTATACAATCAGTTCCTCTCCTGGTTGGGGTGCTACTAGCTTCGGGAGTTCCGCTATCGTCTGCTTGAGTTGCGTGAAAGCTTCCTCCGCTTCTGTGGTCCAGCGGAAGTCTCCTTTTTTCACGCACTTCTTGAGTGTTTTGAAAAGGGGGAGCGACTTGTCCGCTGATTTCGAGAGAAACCTGTTTAGCCCAGCCAATTTCCCGTTCAAGGATTGGGCTTCCTTCAAAGTGCGCGGTGAGGGGAGTTGGATGACTGCATCTGTTTTTTCAGGGCACGCTTTAATGCCATCTGGTTCTATCAAGTAACCTAAGAACATGCCCTCCGTAGCCCCGAAGGTGCATTTCTTAGGGTTGAGTTTCATGTTGATCTTCCTCAGCGTGCTGAAGGTCTCCTCAATATCCCGCACTATCTCTTCTTCCGTGTGGCTTTTGATGACAAGGTCGTCCACGTAGACTTCCAAATTTCGACCAACTTGCTTCTCGAATGCGGCGTCTACTAAACGCTGGTATGTGGCTCCCGCATTCTTAAGGCCAAATGGCATTTTTGTGTAACAGAAAACGCCTTGGCTGGTGTGGAAGGCCGTCTTTTCCTCGTCTTCTTCTGCCATCTGGATCTGGTGATACCCTTTATATGCGTCCATGAAGCATTTGAAGGGGTAACCACATAATGATTCCACTTTCCAATCTATTTCTGGAAGTGGATAGCAGTCCTGTGGGCATGCCTTGTTCAGGTCTGTGAAGTCCACGCACATCCTCCAACTACCATCGCTTTTTTTCACCATTACTGGATTTGAGAGCCAGTCGTGGTAGAAAACTTCGCGCATGATTCCTGCTTGCACCAGTTTGTGCACTTCTTCTAGTACTGCCTTTGCGCGCTCTGGGGCTTGGCCCCGCTTCTTTTGTCGCACCGGAGTATACCCTTGTCGGATATTTAATTTGTGCTCCGAGATAGACCGTGGTACCCCTGTCATGTGTTTGGGTTCCCAAGCAAAGACATCTAAATTCCGTTGGAGGAGTGCGCACACGGCAGTTTTGCCTTTGTCAGACAATGATCCTCCCAACGACACCTGTTGTTCAGGATAGTCTGGGTGGATTGCCACTTTGATGTTTGGGACTTTCGTCGTTTGCTGTGCCGGAGTGGATGTCGCATCGCTAGTGACCGCGTTGCATTCTCCGGTTGGTGCGATGTTGTTGTAAAGTGTAACGATGCCACCATCTACCGGGAATTTCATCATTCCGTGCGCTGTGGATGGCACTGCGCGTAGAGCAGATATTCCTGACCTTCCAATGATCCCATTATATGGCGAATGGGACCTAATCACCATGAAATTCACCCACGCTGTGGTTGAGTGCTCATTGCTACCAAGGGTAACTGGCAGCCGTATCTGCCCTATAGGCCATATCTTTTCACCTGCGAAACCGGTTAGTGACATGGTAGCTGGATTTAGCTGGTGTTTGATATCCGGTCGGAGTCTGTTAAAGCAGTGCTCATACATGATATCCGCAGATGCTCCGCCATCAACATACATACGGTGTATGTCGTGCCCTCCAGCCTGTATCTCGATGATGAGTGGCTCTGCGATTGCGTTGTCCGCAGTCAGGGGTGGAAAGGATATTTTGTTTCCTCTTGAGAAACGCTGGGTAACCTTCTGCTTGGTGCTACGGTCCCATGATTGTATCATGAAGATCGTTCCTAGCTTATCCTTTGAGGTATCTTTCTTACCCTCGGCTCTGCCTTTGTCCTTTCCCTCCTTTATGTTCTTGACGAGGTGATCCAACCTTCCTTCCTTCACCATTTTATCTATGAGCTGGCGTAGTTGGACGCACTCGTTGGTGGTATGGCCTTTTTGGCCATGATAGTCACAATACCCGTTACCAGTGCGCTTGTCCTCTGGGGTGCGCATTGCTGGGGGTTTTGGGAAATTCGCGCCCTCCGTCGCGAATATTTCTCCTGGAGTTTTCGTTAGCGGGGTGTACTTGTCGTTACCCCGTTTATTCCTGTCACTACGGTAACTCCTGTTGTTGCTGTTGCCTTGGTGATTGGGTTGTTTCCGAGGCTGGTCTTGTGGTTTATAAGACGAGTAACCTTTTTTGCTGTCTGCGGCAGCGGTTTCACCCTGAACGAAGGATCTAGTGCGTTTCATCACATCATCTAAGGTTGTTGGTACCCTATCGTGGAGCTTCTTTATGAGCTCTGGGTTGCTGACCCCGTTCATGAAAGCCGAGATCTTTAATATCTCTGGGCATGCTTTAAACTGTATGCACTCGTCCTTGAAGCGTTCCATGAAAGCACTTGTGGACTCGCCCTGGCCTTGTTTTATTCTGGCGAGGTCAACAGGGTTTTTGGCGCACTTTTTCCTCTGGGTGAAATTTAAGCGGAATGTTTTCCGCAGTGTTTCATACCCATCAATGCTTCTACGTGGAAGCTTGCTAAACCAGGTGCGCGCGTTTCCCACTAACGTCGAATTAAACATATGGCACCACACAGGTTGTGGCCAGCTCTCGATGGCGGCTGCGGACTCGAAAACCTTTAAGTGATCATCGGGATCGCCTGTTCCATCATATGTTTTCACATTAGTGGGCAAACGCCTTCTTCTATTCTCGGAGAAGTCGCTGATACGTCTGGTGAACGCATCAACCTTGTCGCGGCGCCAGGGACGAGATATGTCCTCGCCCCCACGACTGCGATGCCTTCTTGATTTCCAGTGACCCGTTTCTTTTTCCTCGTTGTCCGAGGAGTCACTTGTAGACGGGCCTCTTCTTTTACGGTTATTGGGGCGATTATCCTCAGAGTCGGTAGAAGGTGGAGTCCTTCTTTTCCTGCGACTGCGTCGAGTATCGCTTGAGTTTGAGCTTGAGGGGTCCCCGCTTGGAGAGTACCGTTGCTCCCTCGACCTTTCTCGGGTTCGGCGATCGCCGATTCTATCATGGACGCTACGACGGCGCCCACTGGTTTCGCTTCCCGAGAGATATTGTCTATCCTCGGGCTCACTATCATCCACCCGTTCTCCGATTCTGTTGAATACCGGGGTCCGGCGGGCACGTGGCCTCCTGCGGGGGGGTGGTGAGGATATTTCACGTTCTGAATCAAAGCTGAGTCGAGCCTGAATATCTCGGTTCGACCTTCGTCTTGCTTCTTCTCGCATGTATGCGGATAGAGATTCAAAGTTTCTAGTTACGAACTCACCTGGAGGTAGGCTAGGCATGAGCCCCTCCAGTGTGGATGCGTTAGCCCCTGGATTGGGTTCCTGATGTCTGTCCGGTGCTGGTGGTGGTTCCAATGGGTTTGACTCCGGCACTGGTTGAGCAGGAGTGGTGAACGCATCACGCGGTGTTTCCCTCGTGGGGATAGCTGTGGTGGGGATTCGGTTGAATGCCCTTGTGATCGGGGTGATCGTTTCCGGATCCCTCTCCCCAGGTCCACTAGTTGTTCCAGTGGTTTGCCTGAGATTTGGATCGTTCTGAGTTCGTAGTTGACTCATGTTGTTAGTTTCTGGTGTTCTAGTCTTTTTGGAAAGCTCTTAGTGTTATGGTCCCACGGATGGCGCCACTTGTTGATACAAAAGTTGGGCAAGGCTTGGCTTGAGTACCAATTCGGGTATGAGTGCTTGAAACCTGCGCACTAAGAGAAACAAGAAACACCGTTAGGCTTATCGAGGGATTGTTTCCCCCGATTATCCTCCGGCGTGAGAGTAAGTAATCGAGTTTGGGTTAAAGACTTGTGAATTAGGGTTTGATATCGTACCTGTAGAGGACCTAGGGGACCTCTATTTATACACACGAAACCCTAGTTGGTTTCGTGTTCCCCAATCCTCGGTTATCCGATATCTATCCCAAGAATAAGAGATATCGCATACCGAGTATGTAACCGTGTTTGGGCTTGGGCCTTCGTGGGCTACAAATGTTATCATAATGGCCCGTTCGTGGTGGGCTTGCGTATTGGATGGGTTCGTGACCCGAATCCATATCATACGTCATCACTCACATGATAGCCTCATTTCCATAATGATAAGTTTCTATTGCCAGTTTCTATTTTAAAGGAAATTTGGGTTTCAACGTCAGGTTGGAAAAATAGGGAAGAAGATGATATCCATAGGAATGTGTTACGGGGGTGGATAGGGTATTTAAGTTGGCGAATAAAATGAAATGTGAAAAACCCTAATACATGTACCCTCACATGCTAGTTACGTGATATGACTTAGAGGGTGCTTGGCATTATTTATTTAATATGCTTGTCTATTTTATGAGAAATGATACATAGACCTAAAAATAGACCTAAAAGTGGACCTAAACACATGTGGCATGATCCTGATGGATTGTAAAATAAGTGGGTCCCTGTCTGCAGCCATCAGGATGATGCCACGTGTTTTTAGGTCCACAATTAGGTCTATTTTTAGGTCCATGTATCATTTCTCCTATTTTATATCTAAACATTTCTTGCTTAAAAATACATAAAAACAGTTTTTCATAAGTAGGCTGCTAACTTTTTATTTTAAAGCGTGTTTTTCTTTTCATTTTAAATTAAATAAAACCTAAAAGATAAAATTTTTACATGCATTCTCGGTTAATGGATTTTAAATAATTGTTTAGCATGTTGTTACTGAAAATTTTCCTTCTTTTTATATAATATGTTGTAGTTTTCGTAAGGTTAATTGTATTAGTTGTTCCTACGTTAATTAATATAACAATATGTAACAAATATGGAAAGTTTGTCATTCTATCCATCATTTGATGCATAATTTGTTAACAGAAAAAAAAAATACACATCCGCTTATTTTAATTAGAAGCAAATCAAAACACTTTAATTAGAAACACTTATTTTTAATCAGCATAAATGCACTTATTTTTAATCAGATTGGGAAAAAATAACAATCCCAGACGCCCTCTTAACAGATGGGAACTAACGGCCTCTGGTCAAAGAAGTGTTTAGTTAAAAAAAAAATAATAATAATAAACCAACCACAAGTCCACAAGGACAAATGGTGTAAATATTAAAGTTTAGAAACAAAAAGTGTAAATTGATGCAAAACCAATTTGTAATTAACTCGAAAACAAATCAATTTCAATCAATTTGGCGGTTTCTAAATTTTTTAGACCCTTGAATTGGTTGTCAATATATATAGTTGCCTTTTCTTTTAGTTTTCAAAACCCTAAAAAACCACCACATTAATCGGTTTTCAAGTTGAGAGAATGGATCCAAGAGATGCTGAGAGGAGTTTGAAGGCAATAAACAATGCTATTCACGAGGTTTATAACCATACGCCCACCACCCGTTCTATACATGACCTTTGCAGGTTAACATAACTTTTTTTATATTTTCATTCTGTTTAACTTACTTTTTTTATGCATTGCATGGCACTGTTATACTAAATTATTATGTGTTTAGATTGACAATGTATGGCTTTACAATAACTCAGGTTGTTATTGGTGTCGGATTAGTCAGGTTTTGGGTTTTCGAAAAAGAAAAGATAATCGAGCTCGACCTTCTTGGTTAAAAAGTTTTAAGAAAATTTTTGGGTTGACCCTAATTTGAAAAAGATGTAACTCATACAATCGAAACGACCCTAATAGCTAGGTATAGAACTATGACATAAATTGACCAAGGGCATTACGAAAAATTAAACAAGACTAAAAACACAAATTTTTAGGATCGAGTGTGTTTAAAAAAAATCCATGTTTTTACATTGCGTGTTTTTTATTAATGGATAGGATTAAATTTTGTTGACCTATTAAACCCGAGTAAAAATAAAAAAGCCGGATAAACTTATTGAGGTTTGAGTTATATTATAATTGACCTGTTTGACCTTGATAACTGTTCAAATTATTCTGGTCATTTGTTGCTTTTATGAAACAATAATATTTTCTTTACTATGGGATGAGACTTATTCCAAATTGGTTAATGCCCTGTGGGATTAAGTTAATCTATTAGTCAAAACTTTTATTTATATAGAACTAGGGACTAAATTAGTAATCGCTAAGTAAGAGCAAAGGGGGAATATTATAAATATGAAATTAATGAATAATGATTTGGTTTTTGATAATTAACTTTAGGGAAGATAACATGAAAAAGAAATCTGTATATTACGCTTATCACATTTGGCTTTTCGATGTGTATTATTTATTAAGCAGCTTTGGTGTATGTAATTTTTCGAGTAATGTGGATAGGCGGTTGGTTTTGGTGGGAAAGTTAGGTATGTTGGTTGGTGGGAGGTGTAGTGGTCGAAAACAATTTAGCTTATACGAGCGTGCACTTTGCACTTCCTAACACGTAAAAGAGTTTAACCTGCTTTAGGTCATGTGTGCATCAACACATATTAGAGTTATATTGACCGGAATCCAGGTCTTGTGTAAATCACTATTACATAGATTGACCAATGTCACAAAAATCACCAAATTTTGTTCACCATGATTAACATGTCTAAGATGATTACATACATGGAATATCTTCCTTCTGCCTAAATTAACATTTTGCGTGTTATGTCTGATGGTCACTTATGGTTGTTTGACCTTTCGATTCCTTGCCTTTTGCTCATTAACCTTGTTTTGAATGTCCAGTAAAGCAAGCCGTCTGGTCCAAAACAAGTTTGGAAAAAAGTTATACTCTGGAATTGTATCTACTATGGCATCACATTTGAAAGAAATGACAACATCCATTGAAAAAGTGTCGCCTGAAGTGCCTTTGTTTCTAGAAGAGTATCAAAAAATGGATGGAACACGACAAAGCATTTCAGATATTAAGGCCTGTGTTCATGTGTATGGATGGTACTTGTAGTCCTAGTACACACAAGGCTCATGCTCAAGAGCTTGGAGCTACACTGTGGGTGGATAACGTCATCTGTTCTAGCAATATCAAAGGGGACCTGAAATTTGCTGTTATGGAAATGGTGCAGGCAGAAAGGGAGGGTGAAGGTATTAACAGGGATTTAATGAAGAACTTAGCAAAGATGTTAATGGATTTTGGTCATTCCGTCTACCAAGAAATGTTTGAACAACCTTTTATTATGATATCAACCAACTTATACACACCGGAGTCTGAGGAGTTGATGAATAATTATGATTGTGAATATTATCTCAAAATAACCGAGAGACGTTTGAACGAAGAGATCGAGAGAGTGTCTGACTATTTAGATGTGAAACATGACTTCGCTGCGAAAAGCATAGCGAAGATAATAAATGTATTGGAAAATATAATGATCGAAACTCACATGGACACGTTAGTTCGCTCTGGGTTGGTTAGAATGATTGAACATGACAAGTATGATGATTTAGCATGAATGTATAACTTGTTTCGTAGGGTGCCAGAAGGAATAAACAAAATATTCAATGTGATGAACTCTCACTTTGGGAAAACAGTTACAGAATTGGCCACTCATCCAGAAAGAATAGAAGATCCCATTGCCTGTGTACAACGTATATTGGACGAAAAAGAAAAACGCGACAAAATAATTAACCTTTCATTTAACGATGACTTGAAAATTCAAAAACTTATGGATCACTGGTTTAAGGGCTGCATTAATGCGCCTCATGTCGCAGAATTCATATCTGAGTTTGTGGATGACAAGCTTAGGAAAGGAGCGAATGGATATGATGTGGAGATTGTACTTAATAAGGTGATGGTGCTTATCCGTCTTCTTTTTCCTGGAAGGAAGGTTTTATTTGAGAGTCATTACAAACAACATATGCGAGAAAGGTTTCTTTCCGGCATTGGCAGGTATGTACCTGCGTATGCGGAGATAAGTATGATAGAGAAGCTAAAAAAAGAATTTTCGCACCAGTTTACTTCAGAATTGGAAGCTATGTTAAGTGACGCGAAGAAGGGAATAATCATGCACGGTTGATGTCAGTCGTCCTGTTTCAGTTTTAGTTTCAATACTTTTGTTTTTGTTTCTGCTCCAGTTTTAGTTTCCTGTTTTAGTTTTAGTTTCAGTACTTTTGTTTTTGTTTCTGCTCCGTTTTTTGTTTCAGTATCGAACATTCGAACCTAGAAGTGTTTTGGGGATTGTTCTTGAATTTGTGCAAATTTTAGTTTGAGACTTTTATTACATTTGTTGATACTTCATATGTGGTTTATTTGTTCTAGTTTCCTGTGCATCTTTCTTGCATTCAAGGACATTTTGAATCAAGGACATTTTGAATCCAGGTGATTAACCTAGCACCAGAGTGGAGTACAGTCTCTGCTAGCTAGTTCTTTTTTACCATTTCTCTTTCTTAATCTGGTTATGATGATTGAAAAGAATCAGATGGATTGGCAAATAGTTTCGAAAGTACCATCCTTTTTAGAAGTTATTCTCATCGAAATACCATAGTATAGTAAATCTATGTAATTTCAATATCTTGAAAACCTCATATAATTCTAAGTTTCGTGCTGTTACTAAGTTTACAAAGACCATCACAATAGTACTACAAAGAATTCTGCAATCTTGCTTTTTCAAGATACATGTTATTGCTACTTTAGCAACACAAAACAGGACATTTAAAAGAATATGTCCAATCTTTACCCCTTTTCTACAAAAAGCAGTGCAGTTTTTTATTTCAAGATTAATTCCCTGAAAAAAGTGGGCTTTTTATGTTCACAGGTTGTTTGCCAACATCTCTTGATTGAAAATTATGATTGTAGTGTGACATTTTCTTTGGCAGTGTTTGGATAAAATGGGTGCAAGTAAAACGTGGTAAATAACAACAAGGTTTTGATAAACAAAGACTTTTATTGATACTTAATGAAGTGTTATTATGTTCTCTGCAAGAGAACATATTTATACATATCCAAGGGTTACAAAAGTTCCCTCAAATGACACAACTTTACAAATGACAGTTATTTCCAAAAGTGGCAACGTTTGGACAATAACTGTCTTAACTAGAATAACTGTCAAGATGTTTTTGCGCCATTTTGACCCATCCATCTTTTTACAATTCGACACATAAATACATAATGAAACTATAGTCTTAAATAAACTATATACTGTACATGCTAAATGTTTTCCTATTTTGATTTACATCATTACAAGGTCTACATCTCCTCCTTAATTTAAATCAAAATCTTTGACTGCTTGCTTCCTTTCTTCACACAATGACTTCAAAGTCATTGCTCCTTTCACTGCTTGTTCCTTCATTGTTTTGCCTTGCATTTCCATCATTATTAACACCAAGTCGATCCATATCTTGTCTCTGATATCCATTTCCATCCAAGCCATGTGGGTTTCTCTGTTGTGCAGTCCAACTGCTTTCCCCTTCTTCATACTGTGGCTTGACACACCATGGAACCAAAGCAGTATCATGGTATACCAGGACTAGATCAATGAATTTCTTGAAACATGCTTTTACTGCTTCTCCTTCCTCAGTTGTTAATCCCTGCAATTGTGCAACTTTGCCCCATTTGCCACTTAATGTGACTGAGACATATCCTCCAAGACTTTGTACTACTTTGTGCAGTGCAAGCAGATCTATTTTAATAATTCCTATACTTGGTGGTATCATATCTAAATGATCATAATTTAAATACACCAAGTAAAACCACTTTAACATGTCTACATACTTTTTAGTTTTTACTGAACACATCCCAATTTCTATACACTATATCATCTTTCTTAAGCAAATTTATGAAAGAAAGAAACCTGTTGAAAGAATTTACTTTCAATGCATATAGTGTTCCATTCCAACTGATGAAATCTGTATCAATGTAGTCATGTGAATCATTTCTGTCACAATCTAAATCCTCCAGGCCTTTGACTAAGGAGCATTCTTCTTTTGGATCTAGTGATTCATAATAATCATCTAGATATCTGTTGTGGTCTGCAATTATGTGCTTTGGCCCCCAAATCAGATCCAAATTTTCCTTGTCCATTGCGTCCTTCTTTCCAGTCATAGCCTCCTCATACATGTACTTGATCTTGCATATGTTGTTATCTATCTTTACTAAATACCCCTGCTCTTCTAACAAATCATAACTTAAAATGTTCAGTGATACCTCTGGGGTATACTGGACATTTGAAATTATCAATTCCCCATCATCTGTGTTGACAGCAACATCTCCTATTCCATATGAAAATATAAACTTTTTCTCTGTCTCCTCCTTTCCAATCATTTTAAACTTGTATTTGATTTGCTTGAACAATTTCCTTCTTGGACAGAGATGGAATTTGTATTGGTTGCTTATGTACCACACTTCATCCCATGTCTTCAAGTTTGATCCTGATAGCATGTAATCTCCAATAATGTGCACAGTTTCTGGGTATCTTACTTCTTCTTCAAGAATTTGTGATGTAGTAACAAATTCTTGGTTGGATTCAGCCACTGCAATCTTCTTCCTACTCTCACATGCCCAATAGGCATGTCCCTTTTCTCTGCATATAAAGCATCTAGACTTCTTGTCCCTTTTTGATCTTACCCTATCTTCCTTCTGTATTGCTTTTGACTTGGCATCGTTATATGCCTGGTTCTCCATGACCTTCTTTACTAACATTTCTTTCCCCTTGGGAGAAATGCTCTTCTTTTTTGTACTCCATTGATAAATACGTTTGGGTGTCTCCCTAAGCAAATATTTTCCTAAGTGGAAACCTCTATCAATCTGTGATGTTGTCACATCCCATGGTCGAGAGCCTTTGCTCTGATACCATTTGTTCACAGGTTGTTTGCCAACATCTCTTGATTGAAAAATATGATTGTAGTGTGACATTTTCTTTGGCAGTGTTTGGATAAAATGGGTGCAAGTAAAACGTGGTAAATAACAACAAGGTTTTGATAAACAAAGACTTTTATTGATACTTAATGAAGTGTTATTATGTTCTCTGCAAGAGAACATATTTATACATATCCAAGGGTTACAAAAGTTCCCTCAAACGACACAACTTTACAAATGACAGTTATTTCCAAAAGTGGCAACGTTTGGACAATAACTGTCTTAACTAGAATAACTGTCAAAATGTTTTGGCGCCATTTTGACCCATCCATCTTTTTACAATTCGACACATAAATACATAATGAAACTATAGTCTTAAATAAACTATATACTATACATGCTAAATGTTTTCCTATTTTGATTTACATCATTACAAAGTCTACATTTTTCGGTTCTCGTCTTAATAGGACTACCTGTTTCTTGATGCATATTTGTTGGTCCAAATCTTGTAGGAGATATAACAGTACTTCTTGGTGATAAACACATTTCTTCCATAACTCGGGTTTGTAACTCCAAAGGGTAATCCCGAACACAACCAATACAGGGGCCGGCTCCAGTGGTCCACCGGCAACTAAGCTGGTTAGCCAACTGAAATGACTTGTTTTCTTTATGCAAGTTTATTCTCTTCATGATCTTTTCCTTTGGAACATTTTCATCATAAGCTCCATCTTCCTCACCATAATCAAATAGATTCCTTTTGGTAACCATTAGTTCAAAATCAGACAAAAATTCTTCTGCTGTATCGTAATCAGTGGTACTATCAGGATCAGATTCGGGGTCAGGCTCAATAGCCTTTTTCTGGAAAGCTGTCATAACTTTTTCATTTTGGGGGATTTCAAGTGTGGTTATCTTCAATTTTAGATTGGTTGACAATTGCAGACTTTTGCTACGTTGATCCTTTCTTGAGTTCTTCCGATGGTAGGTTTTGGTGCTTGCTTCAACTGTACCTCCAAAGATAACAGGTTCAGATACACTGTTTCGCATCCCAAATCCCGCCTTCATCTTCGTCATCTGGGCTTTTTTGCAAGATTATGCCATAGAGAAGTATCGTTCAATACATGATACGGTTTTTAATCATATTCCAAAACTCCTAACCAAGATTCTTGAGGCAACCAAGACTGGAAGTATGGGGTATATAGGTGGCCATATGGGTAGATTGGGTAACGGGTCATAACAAGTCAATATTTGAAGGACCCACGGGTCAATTGATACACCAAAACTAGTTTCTTCTTTTTTATCATTACTAATTATTTCAATATCAATTTGGCTTGTGAGCTTTTATGATATGTTGTTGTTCCAAAAAATTTGATTATGAAAAGTCAAAAACAATATTTAATAAAGGACGTTCTTTATTAACGCTGTTGAAGAAGTATAAACAATTGAGTATGCCACAAGTGACTTGAACCATTTGAGCCAATTACGTTTAAGCTTGCTTTGAAGCAATAAGCCAAATTGACACATTTGGATTATCTTATATGAAATAATATATTTAATGTCTATAATCTTTGTCCATGTACCTTGACAGCATGGAGATTGACATTGTGTTGCTCAAGGAAAGATATGAAGGCCTCAAAGTTTTCTTCTGTTGGGAGATAATGTCCGCTATGAGGCCAAACAGCCTGTCAAGCTTAAGAGATAATATTATTCGCTATAATTTTTTTTTAAAACAAGCCAGTTTTGCTAAATAGTAACACACACATACCTTTAAGATACCATCTATAATCACCACTCGACCAACCAGCTAGAAAACTTGAATGTTGAAATTTGCCTTTTTGTTTTGTCCCGATATATAAAACCATTGATGTGCTAAGCACAAATATCCACTTGGTGTCATCAGAACCGCCCCATGTATCAATAACAGTCCTGCTTAGTTTTTACATGAATATCCCATCTTCCATTATAACTTCATATTCCTCCCTTTCTGTCTGTAAATAGAAAGATATACGTTTAAATATTGTATTTGTATGTAAGTCAAGAATATATAAAAGATGGCAAGTTTGACCCACTTACTTATGAATAGGTTGATTTGGGTTATCTTTTTTATATCCAATGGGTCGAATTAGTAAGATAACGATACATTTAAAGGAAACAGGTCAGAAGTCACTAAGTCAGCCAGTTCTTGTATGACGTCGACGAAGGTCTCATGCTCACTATTATTATTCTTGCAAACCTCGGAAAGTATTAAAGCACATTTATTCCTCAAGCTGTCGATTGTGTGAGTCGGAAGTGCATACGGCAGATCAGCTTCCTCTACCTTGGTATGGATTGGATGCTCCTCCTGCTCGGGCACAGACGGCTATGATCGGACAATAGAGTATGTAAGATATAGCTCGTTCCTCTTAGGCTTAACAAGATGGGGTTCGGATGAAAACGGATCTCTCTAATCTTGTCTATTCTATTTTGAATAGTCCAGGTAGTTGACTACACGAGCGGATCCTCTGCCTGAAACTTTCACTGTCTGTCAAAGGAATAGCTGAACTACTACATCGATTAGGCGGATCTAACTCTTTTGAGAAATTCCCAGAGCCATCTATCTACTAGTTCAGTTGAGAACAAGGTGTTGGACTAGACTGATAACTGGGCCTCTTTAAACGCAGGATGCCAAAAATCATGTCTCTATATACGAAGAGCAGGCATGCGTGGGACTTTAGGACAAGGCTCCGTAAGACCTTTGTTTGTTGTTTACAACAAGTAGTTAAGTTCTTTTCAGATTTGACATAAGAGGGTAATTCGTCAAATTGGAATCGGATCTAACATTTGCAGCCTAAGCTTACTTCTCTTGGCTCCCAGCGGGGTTGTCTAGTCCTAAAGCTAACCAGTTTACTTAATATTCTATAATAAGCCTTAGCCTTCGGCCCATGAAATAGAGATGGCACAGACCCAAGATTTATTGTTTGTGCCAACAGATCTCATGTTAGGATTAGCCCACTTGTTCTCAATGTGATAGTTAGTGTTAACCATTGTTGGAGTTTGTATGTGAATGTGTGAGTGAAATATAGATGCAGTGTGAAACGAATTGTACACAAGTTTTGGAGGGAAAGAAACAAGAGGTATAACTGTAATATGATTGATATATATCTGTTAGATACAAATGGTTTATATAGTTTATGGACAGGCACGAATTGATAGGAGCAATGGTTACTTTTGTCCAAAAGTCACACCCTTTCAAGATAACTGTCATAAACCGAATCATAACTATAAAACCTATAATAACTGTCATATTTGACAGGTCATCAATCCTAAGCAAACAACCTTATTGGTCGTTTTATGTCTTACATACAATAATGAAAATAGATACTGTCTAAATAACTTAGGACTATAAGCATTTGGACTTATAAATCCAACACTCCTCTCTAAGTTCAAATGTGATTCTTCTGTCTTGATTTCAGACAATGACTGAGAAGTCATTTTTGTTGTCTTTGTTTTCTTTGGTCCCTTCAATGTTCCTGCTTGTTGTTCCTTATTCAAAGTGAGTGCTGATGTGATGTTCTTGGCAAGGGTCAGTGGTGTCTTCAAGTTTCACACCAAAATGCTCAACCTTTTTATGATTTTGAATGTCCTTTGTAGAGGTTTTTGTCACTTGATCATCCCGACCATCTTGGCATATTTCTTTGCCTTTGGAAGCATGTCTTTCTGCTTCAAAATGTGACACCTTTGCTGTTTTATAAAAGCAAATGAAAACAATCAAATATTGGTTATAGCATTCCTTTATATCCTGACCATGTTTCTTTTCTAGGCCAAAAATCTCAGCAATGTGAGGAAATTTGTTTGAAAAATCTACACCAAGGTATCCCCCTAGTGCTTCAATAAGAATGTGAAGATCCATTAAATGGATTTCTTTCCCATGAATTTTGGGTGGAAAGGGTTCTGGTAGGTTTCTTTTTAGATAGACAGAATAGAACCAAATATATGCTTTTATGAAGTTATTTCTGAAAACATTCCAAGTTTGACTGTTTAAATTATCTTCTTCAAGTAATTTTAAAAGAAAGATACAGTCATTGAATGATTTAATATGAATTGGAAGATGTACACCTTTTACAATGACATAGTCATTGTCTTCTGCAGTCATGGGGTATTGTGGACACATGTATTCAATATGCCCATCCTCTTCACATATATTGCATTTGTGTGTGAAGGTGACTGCCATTTCCTTGTGTTGTGCTTCCTTATGATCTTCCATTTGTTTGGAATCTTCATAAAGCATTCTAAAGTATCCTTCCAAGTACTCATTGTGCCTCTAGTTCATTTTGTTTGCATCAAAGAAGCAGTTTGCAGGCTTCTGAAACATTGGAGTAGGCTTGCATCTATTGCCTTTGAAAATAAGTTCCAAACCTTGTGCCTCCATTTGTGATGCAGAGAGAATATTGAGAGTGATCTCTGGTGTATAATGAACACCAGGAATGTTAAGGATCTCAGATCCTATCTTGATTTGTACTTCTCCTATTCCATGAATGAAGATAAATTTCTTTTGTTCTTCATTCTTTTCCACCATGAATTTCTCTTTTAATTTTGAGAAAAGAGACATGTTACAGCAAACATGCCTATTGATCCTATTGCTTACATACCAAATCTGATTCCAATCTTGTTCATCAGTGCCTTCCACCATGAAGTCTGTGGAAAGGTGAATGGATTCAGGGTATTCAATTGGGATTTGTGGTGTTTGATTGATGATTCCAGGGCTTGCAGTTTCTGTTTGTTTCTCTTCTGTAGGACAATTCCTTGCAATGTGTCCCCTTAGTTTGTAATTGAAACAAACATAGTTCTTGTGTCTTTCCACCAATGCCTTCTTCTATGCTAACTTGTTGTTATGCACACTGATTTCCTCCAGTTTCTTTTTCAGCATTTCTTTACATTCTTTAGATATTTGTCTGATATGGTTGCCAATTGTAGACTCACTGTTTCTTTTGATTTTCCTTTGGACGAATTCTGTTTGAGATTTGTTGAGTGTGTTTCTCCCAGGTTTTTGGCTCTGATGCCACATATTGTTTGTGCCAACAGATCTCATGTTAGGATTAGCCCACTTGTTCTCAATGTGATAGTTAGTGTTAACCATTGTTGGAGTTTGTATGTGAATGTGTGAGTGAAATATAGATGCAGTGTATGAAACGAATTGTACACAAGTTTTGGAGGGAAAGAAACAAGAGGTATAACTGTAATATGATTGATATATATCTGTTAGATACAAATGGTTTATATAGTTTATGGACAGGCACGAACTGAAAGGATGCAATGGTTAATTTTGTCCAAAAGTCACACCCTTTCAAGATAACTGTCATAAACCGAATCATAACTATAAAACCTATAATAACTGTCATATTTGACAGGTCATCAATCCTAAGCAAACAACCTTATTGGTCGTTTTATGCCTTACATACAATAATGAAAATAGATACTCTCTAAATAACTTAGGACTATAAGCATTTGGACTTATAAATCCAACAAGATTCAGATGGGTTGGATGCTTGGATATTCTTTTCTTTCTTTTAGTAGGGTGGTATGGTAATCCATTGCTTACTTACCAGGGATATAATCTAAGGTAAGGTTGCTTTCTATGTAGGTAGGAGAGCCTAATTTCTGTACTAGCTCTATCTATCAGGGAAGAAGTGAGACGATTTCAAAGTGATGCATTAACTGTAGGATGCGCTTGCCCATGGCCTCATCTTCCCCTTTTTTGATTCTTTAGTCACCGAGAAGACTACTTCTGTAGCTTAAAAACTTAGGACACCATTTTTAAAGTCGGGTGCAAGTCTTGATGAGCAACTCTCAACTCATAATTTATTAAGAAGAAAGCTTAAGAAATTGGCAAGAAGTAGGATAGGAGGAGCATTAGTAGCGAATCCCAGAGATTGGAATTTAATTGAGAAAGTCGTGAAACTTGTTTTCAAATTGAATAGATCCATAAAGCAGAATAATGATTTTCATATGAAGTAGCCATTCCCGTTTCAGTAGTTGAAATACTTTCATCTGTCTAGATTTGTGATAATTTGAAAGTACGCTTCCAATGTTTTTAAAAATCCTGTTCCTTTGCAGCTCGGATTCTAGCTCTTGACCAACAGGAAACAGCAGTTTCGGGTTTCTCAAATTCTAAGGGATACCGAGCTGCATTTCAACTGGGCAAAATCTAACAGCTTCCACCTACATAAATATGATGAAAAGTTACATAAGAAAATTTATCAGAATTATTTTTACAAGAAATCTGTAATCTTTCAACCTGCAAACACTTTTTTGTCAATTACGGAGTAAATTTTTTTTGATAAATACCAGAATGCAGTTAGTTACAACTAGAAAAAACAATATTTCTAAAATAATAAGCAAACTTTAAATAAAACTTTTTTATGTGCATTAACTAATGACTTTGGGCAAGTATCCACCCATTTGACCCTCTCCCCTCGGCTGATTTTTTTTTTTTTTTTTTTTTTTTTTTTTTTTTTTTTTTTTTTTTTTTTTTTTTTTTTTTTTTTTTTTTTT
>LBNU01022428.1:41958-66793 GCA_014162995.1 Artemisia annua
TTACAATAGCGAGAACAAGAATATCGGTAATGATATCTAAGACTAGAGATATGTGTGTCAGTGTTGGTCCAAAAGTTGGGGTGCCTAGGAGGACTCTCATATCAAGCTTAAGAATCTTGAGAGTTTTGGGAAGTGTGTAGAAGTTACCAGGTATCTTAAATCCGTTTCCGCTTCTTTTCTCCCTGCTTACTTTTATTTCCAAGGACTGTAATAAGTCATCAGAATCAATGAGGCTCGTTAGCAACATAATAATTTTTTATTTTTTTTTGAACGGCAACTAACTATCTCACAATATTTACACCACAAATCTATCTCACACGTCCCTTGCATGACTTGAATCCACAACCATTTGGCTGAGGGCTTCTCACACAACTTAATATGATAATATAAATTAGTAATGATAAAAAAAATCTGAATGTACCTCCAAACATCGGCAGTCTTTAAGTAAGTTGTTGAGCTTATTATCAAAATCAAAAAACCTTTGTTTGTCAGATGATAAATGGACTGTGAGCACCCTGAGAATGCAATTAAAATAAAGAGCATTGTAACCCTCAGACTGCGTGATAACAATCCATAAATTCTTTAGATATATATTATCAATGTAACTTTAATGTGTACCTTATATTTGGACACCACTTTTTTATGTTAAAGACAAAGTCTGATGATAGTGAAGAACCTTTCAACAAAATCAATTCTTCAACAGGCACTCCAAGAAAATTTCTTGATGATAAAACATCATCATTGAGATGAAGACAATCCAATTTGATCTTCTTGAGCTCTTTAAACCTTTTTCTTATTTGACAAAATGTGCGTAAATCCATAGAAAACCCCTGTGCCCATCCAATTAGATATAACATGTCACAGAATCAATACTATTATTTAAAGAATAAGAGATTCTAAGAAGTGAAACTGTATTAAACAAAAAATCTTACGGATAGATCGATGGATGATAAAGAGCGAAGATGTGTGTTGATGGAAGAATGAAGGGTTCGTGAAACGCATGTTAAGGTGCAAAGCGTAGTCAGTGTATTTTCAGGTTTATCTAACATTAACAATATTTCATCAAAAAGTATGTTTCCTGGTAATCTCTCTAGTAAGCTATCACCGTTGCTTTTCTCATGAGCCATCCTCCTTTATAGAAGCAATCTGAAATAGTTGTGACACCGCATACACCGTGTCTATGTGCTTTGTTTTTTATCCTTTAATCATTTCACACAAGCAAACTAAACAATATTTTACCATTCGCCAATATAAAGAAAAAGTAAACAAAAAAACCAAGCTCACACTGTATCATGTTTCCATGGAAAAACAAATAAATCATAAATGAAATTATCAAGATTTATACATGCAAATATGATAATTGTTGGTGATTTTAGCCTCATCAGCTGTTTTAGGTGATTCTGATTTACTAGAGATCAATGAGATTTCATATTATTCTCGGATACGAGTTAGGAAAGTGTGAAGTGCATAATAGTTTAAGCTAATATGTTTCCGACCACCACAAAGACGTGGGGGTCAAGGGGGCCGCGCTCCCTTGCGGGGTCAAGGGCAACGTCCCTTGCAAGGTTCAATGGGTTGGGGTCCCGTTCCCAAGTGAGTGGGTGGGGGTCGAGGTGAAGCCACCCCTCGCTAGGCTGGGGGAGCGTCCCCAACGGGATTCGGGGTAGCGCCCAGACCCAAATGGTATATTTGGTGCTCCAAATGAGTTACCAGTTTTCCCACCAAAATCCAACCGGTATAACTGTTGACCAAAAGTCTAACTGTTGTAACCAACCAACTTTAACCAACCCATAAGTGTCAACTTCTATCTGTTAAAACAATTAACTTCTCATTTGAACATAATCACTTGGTTGTTTTGTTCTCTCGTGCTTAGAAACAAAGTGTTCTCTCTTGAATTACTCTAATAAGGATTTCGTGATACCCAAACATTGTAGGGTCGAAATACTTTATTTGAAAAGTGATCATAATTCATGTAGATGTACAAGCTCATCATCATACCCAAACCCCAATTTCTAGCAATAATTAAGTTGTAGCTTGTCGAAGAAAATATTGCCCTTAGCTTTAACCATTAACAACATTTAACACGAGTATATTGGGTTCACTACTAAAAAGTAAATTCGGACTTTATAAATATGAATGTCACTGTACTATATGGTTTTTAGGTTAATGAACGATTTCTCCGTTCACTTACTCAAAGAGTTCTGACTAATTTTGAAACAAATACATGTTAAGCAGAGAGATGATAATGTATAACTTATATGGATTAAGTAGACTAAATATCCTGATTAATAAGATGAGCGACATAGAGTGATAGAGGTATAACTTTTATAAGGCAAGTAACCTAAATATCATCATGTTTAATTAGTTCTCTATCAAAGTAAGTGAACGAAAAAGATAGTAGAGTAACCTAAACTAACTAAAATGCAAAACCTTATATGTATTAACTATTAACCCTAACTTTTCAATTTTCATACTATGGAACACAAAACAAGCAATAAGGAAGGCTTGCAAACAAGTTTAAAAGCTTATATTCACGTTGGTGATACATTATGAATCATCTTCACAAAATTATACCTAATAAAGGAAAATGGATTAATGTAATTCAGAATCCGTAACAAAACTATTAGAGGTTATTTAGTTAGTTTTGAGCCAACTAACTTAATACCTCTATTAGGAATCAACTTAACAAGCACAAAAAAAGTACCTGAGAGATATACGTGTTGATAGTCCCACGTATGAGAGAATAACGTAGCATTAGTAAAAGTGAGCCTATATTTGTCAAATGATGGGCTGATATCTGATTCTATGCATTCGGCCCATTAAGATCTATATATTTGACCTCTTTCAACTCTCTTTAACTTGTCCCAAAAAAATAAATAAATAAAATAAAATAAAATAAAAGCTCCATCTTTAACGACGTTTGATCTCGCAATGACGTAATTTGGTAGAGATTTATTATATGTTTGAAAGGAGGTATGTAAACATGCACGTTTCGACTTGCGAACCGTCTTCAACCATAAATTATATTCCTTCTATATATACCTTCCAAATCTTGCCTCAAAGAGCTTTCCCTCATAATCTGGTTAGGATTGATTCTTTTAAGGATTTTCCAAATGAGAATTCGCCACTGAAAATTTAGTTAAGATATCTTTAACAAGAGACGAAGATTTTAGGGTATTCACGAGGTCCGTGAAAAAGTGTATAAAGTTTGAAATGGTTTATAAGTTTGGTGACTTATATGAACTTTACGATGACATAAAACGAGATACGTCTATGCTTATGGATAAGGGTGGCAATTTGTGCCCATAATCAAAAAAATAGGCTAATTTTGGCAAATTTGTAAAAGAATGGGGCACATTTAGGCCCCTTCTTTTTTTGAAATGGGTATATATTGCCCATTTAAAAGTTAGATGGGCACAAACGGGCACATATTTTCTCTCAATTGAAAAATATTACAATTGTTTTTTAAGAAAATTAATTTTTTAAATATAAATAAGGTGTTACATTTGAGAAATTTATTTCGCCGTTTTGGGTCTTTTCTAAAGCGATTTGTATAACATGCGCCCGTTTAGCCCGTGCCCGTTTAGCCCGGTGCCTGTTTAGCCCGGTGTCCGTGCCCGCCCGTTTTGCCACCTCTATTTATGGACCATTTCATTGGAACCAAATACATGTAACTCAATTAATACATCTTTAATTTATAAAACTTCAAACATGTTTAGTCATAGTAATAGTAGATTTGTAAAATGAGAAAATTAATAAATTAATATTATAAAATGACATTGAAATTCTATAAACCTTTTCAAAAGGCTTTAATCATTCAAATATAACACAAAGTATGAAATAAGGATTATAAATGGAAAGAGATACGGAAGGTAAGGGTCTAATATGTAACATTTACACTTTTATTTGTGTTTCCATTGTTTTTCATTTTGCATTAACTAACAATGAACAAAGTAAAGGAGGGTCGGGGTCTTGAGTATATAAGGGCTTCACATAGTTGTGCGTATGTGTCTCTATAGTTGAGAGAATTGTTTGGTTTTAATCGTATGTGTGTATCAGTTTTGTTTAATCATTTAGTTTTGTTTATGAACTTAAAACATTTAACCAATTTTTGTGGTTTGAATATATTGAGAAATAATAGTGGCAGGATAGTATGATCTTTATGTTGATTTTATACTTTACGCACTGTGTTCTCGAGATTTTGATGAGGAGAGTGGAAAGAAAGTTGAGAAGAGTAAAGAAAGGAATATGAAAAGAAAGAAAGTTAATCGATTATTTTGTGTTCTTGAGTTTTTTTTCAAAAGGAAGTAAAGTGAATGAAAGTTATACATTTATTGAAAATCCACTACTTTGTTTTTTTTTTTCTTATTATCTTTCCTCAACTTTCATCCTATATATGGGGTGAAAGTTTATGATTAAAGATCATTTACATACCCAACTTTTTTTATATACCAAGGGATCAATCTACACCCTGCATCTTTACTTAATCTAATGGATGAGACTAATACCAACAATTAAAAAAAAACCCCCCCACTTCATTTTTTTCCTCAAATATTAATATATTTCAAATCGTTAATCGTTAAGCGTGTTGATGCAAATATTGTCTAAAAACGTTATTCTCTTCTTGCGATATCTCTATGTTTTGATGATAACAAAATGTGAAAACATTTTACGTCAAAATTAACTTAAACATGTTTTTAGTCGAAATATCCGATTTCTACATAAATCACTCTAGGTATGAACAAACAAATTGACAACTTGACAAATGATCAAAGAGGTGAATTTGTGTTTCTAAACCTTACATTTTTTTAATGTGACAAAACTTTGTTTTCAAAATTATACCTTACAAATTAATTTTGAATTATTAAGAAAAGTTTTATTTGGGAAAATCATTTCAAATTTCCCAACAGCTAGTTTTCTACCCAAACCAGCTCTAAACTTCACCAAATAAACTTTCACCACTAAACACAAAAATGGGAGCATTTTTGTCTGGCACGGTACCACTAAATTTAGTGGTACCGTGTGACAATTAGTGGTGTCGTCCCCTTAAAATGGTCAGATTTTCATTTCCTATAGATACCACCTCATTTCCCAGATTTTGGTCATCTTTTCACACACAAAAATTTCTGAGTTGAATACTTCTTTCACACCTACATTTCATTTATCATTAGTTAGTTTTCTTTTTGTTTAAAGAGTGATCCTTTCATCCACCAAAGATCACCCACATTCCTCTACTAGTCAAGAGAAGAACACAAAGTATCAAGAAGATACAAGGTGTTAGAGTCTTTGTGTAGTGCACTTGCATTACTTGTAGTTTACTTGATTGCATCTTGGTATACATCAAGTGTGATAGTATTGTTGTGTTATCTTGTGTGTTGATCATAGTGATCGTGTTGAGATCTAGGTGATCTCATGAAGTTAGAGTGATAGTGTGTTGATCAAGTGGATCAAGAGGGAAGTGTGAATATCGTGTGATAAGCAAGGATCGTGTAGATCGTGTAAGAAGTTAGGATCGTATGGATCGTAGTAGATTGGTACTAGTGATAAGGAGAAATTTATTACACTTTTAGGGGGTCATTTAAACACTAAATCGTAATATTATGATCAAATATTGCCTCAAATCGTTTCTTTTGTCATTTTAGGTACTTTGGACAAGAAATCTAGAAAATGATGTATTTTGGGCGTTTTTGGAACAAAAAGTGAAGAAAATGACAAAGTCATGAAACCAAGCTGAAAATTGTACCTGACGGCGTCAGATGTCACTACGTGACGCCGTCACTTGAAGACACAAGAGGTGGATTTATGTTTGTACCAGACGTCCCTGTGAAGAAGTCATGGATTAACACCTGACGGCGTCAGGTGTTATAAAGTGTAGGCTGTCATGTGTAAAGCTAAAGAGAGACGACCTAGAGGAATTTACAAGGTGACGACGTTAGAAGTGGATCTAGGTGATCCGAGAACCCTAAACACAGCGATCTGACGGCGTCAGGATCTATAACCTGATGCCGTCAGCCTTGTAACTCTATATATATTTTTGCAATTTTCATTCATTGTGGTGGAACTTTTGGGCAACAAACCCTAGCCGAATTTTACAGCTTTTGTAAGGGTTTCAACTCCTTCTTTCATTCATTTTTAATTGAAGATAAGTTATCCTTTAATCATTCAATATGTCTATGTGTTGTTTGATTATCTTGTATGCTTTTCTTTCTTTTAACATGCTAGCTTAGGTTTATTTGTGTTTGCTTAGATCTAATGAAACCTAGTTATTAATTATTGATTGTTGATTTTTTATTGATTGTTGTGGGTGATTGATTTTAGTGTTAGGCTTAAGAAAACTGGCTAACTTCCTATACGGTAACTTGCTTGAACGTCTTAAGAAACGTAATCGGATGTGTATTCCGGTTTTATTGGTTGTATTTAATGCATAAGTAACCATTAATGAGGCCATGATAGGATACTAAACATGTTGTCATAGGAAGAGATAGGAGCTTATAGGGTTGGGGAAGATCGTACACGCCCCCACGAATGGTATTAAGTAATGCAACCCTTCATCCACGCAATTGTGACAAAACAATTAATCAATAAAAGATAACTAGGGAGTAGTGAAATCTAAGTAAACACGCTTTTCTCACTATAAGAAGTTCACCACATTTACTTTTCTTGTCTATTTATTTTTATTTTTATTTGTTTAAGTTGTTAATTTGGGTTAGTTGGCTAGCAACTAATTCCGCACACTCTTCCAATACCCGAGATTTTTACTTACTTTCTATAAAATATAAAAATACCAAAAAGAATCATCCCTCACCTTTAGACCTAGTTAGATTAGCTTCAATCCTAACGAACACTATTCCCCGAGAGAACGATCAATCCCCCGGTACTTGCCACTCACTATACTACATCGGTCAGGTACACTGCCTGGTGGGGATTGCAAGCTTCTCAAGATCCCTTGAGAGGTAAAACCTTTTGCAAGGTTGCAAAACCACGCATCAATTTTTTGCGCCGCTGCCGGGGAATAGTTATTGTTTAGGTTGAATTTTATTTTTATTAGGTCTACTCATTAGATTCCTATCTAGTGAGATTTTTATTTTCTTTTTATTAGCTTTCTCGTAGTCTATCTTTTCTTTGTGTCTTTCTTTGTTCGTAAATTTTTTTCCATTGACTCTTCCGTTCACCATTATGGAGAACATGAGTACACCAAATCCGACACTAGAATTTTACATGAAGAAATATAATTATACTAATTCGGATATATCAAGATGGATTGAAATAAGGAGGACAGGATCTCGCATTGATTTTAGTGAGTACCTTGAGAAAAGAGACCAAACGCATAAAACTTTTGAAAAAATCACCATAGGAGCTCCATCAAACCCTCAAAATACCTCATTTAGTGAAACCTATACACCATATTAGCCTTCACCTAGGATAGTTTCTTATGAAGCACCTAGGTGCATGCTTGGATTAGATTTCACTAAGACATATGATGAACATGAGGAATCCTTTAGGCAAAAAGAACATAGTGATCAAGTTATTGAGAATGATTCTTACGAATCGGACCAAGAATTTGAGATGAATAGAAAAGGATTTGAGATACCTAGGTGCATGTTGGGGATTGACTTCAGCAAAATACATAATAAGCACATAGATGATCTAGATGTGATGGAGGATAAGGCGAAAAATCCAAGTCCACTAAGTACTCCACAAGTCACACCATCAGTTGAGGCATACACACCGCCCGTGACTTACCCGGAAGAAGTAGAAGAAACTTTAGGAATTCCGATGGAAGTAGAACCCTTGTACCAAGCACCACTAGAGGATATAGGTTTGAATACTTGTAGTGATAACCTTACTCTTAGTTCTAAGGAATTTCCTAGTGTTGATGAACCGGAACCTCAATCTTTACACAACTTTCCATCCTTAGATTTACATCTAGGAGACAAAAGAGGAACCGACCCACCCATCAACCAATATTATAGGGGTAGTTTTAGGATGAAGAAAGCCATTTACTCACCCCCTTCACCTCACGTGGCATATTTCCATCCTAAGGGTGTGTATCGCTACTTTCACCCGCACTTAATCCTAAGTGTAGGGAAAACCTCCCTTATTTCCGTTAAATAAGGGTAGAGTCAGGCTCGTGACTAACAAAAACAAGCGCTTCTTGGGAGGAAACCCAAGCTTTATTTTGTTTGTTTGTTTGTTTATTTGCTTTTATTTGTTTCCGTATGCATGTTTCATTCTTATTGTTCATTGTTCATGTATCAATTATAAATTGTGAAAATGCTTTATTTTGTTTTTAACCTCGTCTTAATTACATATAAAGGTATTTTGCAAAAGGTAAGTGTAAGGGAAATCCAGACTTGTTTTAAAGAATGAATTGAACATGAACAATAAAAATATTAAATCAACATACATGTTAGTACTTGTTTGAGTCAAATGCTTGTATCGAGTCATAATGAATATTTTGCAGGAATTCCAGGAATTAAGACATAGGTTTTTCTAGAAATTTTCCGGAAACAAAATATAAAATTTCTGTCAGATGAATTCTGACGGCGTCAGGTATTCCAACCTGACGACGTCAGGTGTAATTTTCTAAAAATTTTACTGGTTTTGTTTTTCTGCCGGAATTGTAAAGTTTCTTAAAATCTTTAACTTTTAAACTCCATGAATCTGCAAATATTCATTCCACAAGCATTATATCTTTACTTGCTTTCTAGGATTTACTTTTATGTATAGTTTACTGCCGATTTTACGCGAGGTTCTCGTGTTTGTTTTCTTAGTTATCTAACAGGTTATATTGGACAAGAAGACGTACATGCAACACATTAAGCTTTTGGAGCCGCTTCAATCTTTAATTTTCACATTTTCTTGGAGGAGGATTTAACCGTGTTACCACATCATCCACACCGAGCGAATCAGGGAAGTATTTGTTTTATCCTTTCATTTTCTTTTCTTTTACATCTTTTAATTGAACATTGGGGACGATGTTCGGCTTAAGTGTAAGGAGGGGGGGTGAATGAGGATACCTTAGAAATTACAATTGCACTTGATTTTTGTTTGTTTAATAGTAGATGTGTAATAAAACTAAGAGAAATATTTGTTAGGGTAATTTTAGCAACAAATTTAAATTTTTTTGCAACATGTAGGAGTGGAACTTTAGTTAAGCGTCTCATGGATAGGAGTTATATGACTAGCACAAAAACCGTACCACTCAAAAATTTCCACCCCAAATATGTGAGGTTCGCCTTTAGATCTTTAGGAAAAAGCATTCACTATTAGTGCTTGTGAGTGTACCGGTAGTACTTAGATTCTAGAACTTGCGTTAGCAATGCATCCCGAGACCACAAGTGAGACTACATTCGTGTAGTTAGGATTACTACATAATAAGAGGCATTAGGATAACCCATGTTTTACACTTGTTTATATAATTACATTGACTTCATTGGTCAAGTAATTCCCCCACACCTTTGCGATGTACTCATTTTTAGTACACGATACCCCTAGTACACCCCTCAGAGCCTATCTTTTTCGTTTCTAACTTTAAGCATTTTACTTAAAGGAAGAATTTGTTTACAATCCACTCCCAAATGTACACCCAAATCGCTTTAGCCTTCCTTGTATGCACTCATCTTTAGTGCATTATTGTTATTTGTTTAAACCCTTTATTAATTGTCTAATTGATTACATGGTTGCTAAGTTGAGTCATATCTTGTACATATTGTTTTGGGACGATTGAGACTTATGGGGTAAATTACTAGTGTTATCGAGTAATGGGGAAGAACATCATTTATTACCCCCATAGATACGTTAATTTTTAAAAGTACTCCAAATATTTCGATTATCTTAATTCGAGTCTTTATTTTTAATTATGTAAAAGCTCGAGTGTAAGGAGAGAACCAAGCCCCCTTGATGTATGATGCGCGTGATGTGTCGTTGCGGTTTAGCAGTATTGATGCCTACTCAAGTTTTAAATTTATATTTAGCCGACTTATCAATAACACACACACACTTAACGAGCAGTGTACCCGGTCAGTATGAATATAATGGTATTACATATCACATGTGATATTACATATCATATGTGATTTAACACTAATATCACATGTAATATTATTAGAATATTCAAATTAGTGCTTAATCACATGTGATTTCTCATGCTATTTTCAGATACGAAGAAAAAAGAATGAAAAAAAGACGAAAAGACGTAAAAAAGTGAAAAAAACAAAAAGTTTGTCGAAAGTATACCAAAATGCCCGTCTATAGATAGATAATTAAATGTTGGTCGTGACGGTATAATTTGTTTTGTCTAACGATTAACGGTTCATAAGATATTTAAATTATAAAAAATATATGAAATATTAAAATACATTTAATCTCAACCATTGATTTCATTTTAGATGGATGGTAGGGATGAGTCCCTTGGTAAAATAACTCTCCTCAAAGTTTATAGCTAAAAACACACACTTTACTCACCTTTTAACTTGCTTTATTTCCATCCAAAAACTTAGAAACATGACATACTTTTAGTTTCTCTCCATTTCTTTCACTTTCATTCTCCAACACAAACTTGAGAACACATTGTAAGATAGATTTTCACATGCTATCTGAGTGAGTCAGGTTAATTTCATACTTCAATACAATGTTTCACACTGCATAGGGATAAAATCATGATTTTCAAAACCAAACCAAAACGGCCTGTCAGACCGGTTAAATCGGCGAAGCAACCAGTTCGATAACAACGGCTGAACCGTTGGGGTCAAAACCGGTTTAAACAGTGAAACTACCTAAAAACTAGTAAATCAAGAGAGCTTATAAATCAACCACTATTGGTGTCTTCTCGTGCTATTTTCAGCATTGAAGTAAAAATGGAGAAACACTTTTGAGGAGACAAACATAAATATCACACTACAACCTTACATAAAATTATTCATGGGGTTTTTAAATGAGGATTTGGGTTAGAATCATGTCATGAAGATAGAGATGAAAAGAAGAAAGACAATGGAGAGGGAAAGGTTCAAATTAGTCACAAACTATATGTGTTAGGTCTAACAAAGCAAGTATAAACTAGAAAATTCTAGACCTTTTTTTTTTCTTCGTTCTATTTTTATAGTTTATGAGGTGTTTGAATTTAAATCATATGTTGGTCAATAACATTTATTTTAAGAAAATCTTTTATTTAATGCTTGAGTTAATTCTGATAATATCACGACAAATCTTTAAGCATCCGGTTCTATAAACCAGTTAAACTCGGTCGGACCGCTTGAATCGGGAACGGGTAAGAACATTAGTTCAAAATTAATCCTATGAATGGAATTAAGGTACCTATCCTATGAATGGAATTAAGGTACCTATGGCCATATAGTCAATGTACGACATGTCTACTTCCACCCTTTCATCAACCACAATTTGGCACTCCTCCAAAGACAAGAAAGGAAAGGTTTGCTGAGAATGTAAGTCAATCTAGTATGCAAGAAAAAATTTCTAAGAGCAGTGATAAGCCTTCTATATGGATATAATGGCGCCAAAAAATAAAATAAAATAAAATAAATAAATAAAAGAATGCAAGGAACAAGGTAGATTAGTTAAGGCAGATGCAAGACCAAGTCAGGTAAGTAGAAGCCAAGCAAGTGCACCACCAAGTCAACCAACTGGATTCAAAAAAACAAAGAATACAATTAGGTTTAGTCTCATGAAATGATGTTTGTTGATTTAACAATTATATTATATATTATCAAGGAATTGCTAAGGAAATAAGCAAAACCCGAGGTCATAGTCCGTGTGAAAGTGTGAATGGAAAAGTGATGTTCGGATCGAGAAAACGTGTAGTGAAAGTGAAATAAAGGGGATATTGGGATTCTATACTAAAATAAAACTTAAACGCAAACTAAAAGGTACAAGGAACGATTAAAGGCAATGGGAAACTAATTACGCAAAACCCGGGCTAATCCCGAGTTTTATAAAACAATTACTTAAGGGAAAAGGACTACGGGTATTAACTAAATTTTCTAAAATCCTGAATGTAAATAAAAACTTTTTGGAAAAGTAAAAATATTTTTTTATGGTTTTTCTTTAATTAAAATTAATTAAAAACTAATTTTTTTGTATTTTTTAATGTTTTAAAATGCAAGTAAATATAAAAATAATTTTAAAAATGCAAATTGAATTTTGAAAAATCTAAAATAACTAAAAACTAATTTTAAAACAGAAAAGTTATTTTTTTGGCGTTTTATTTAATTATTATGAATTAAAAATGATTAAAAAGGGATTAAAAACTAATTTAATTAAAAAGAAATAGCAAAAGAGCTTAATTAATTATGAAACTTTTCTGAAAATTCAAAAATATTATTTAAAACCTAATGGGACAAATTTAAGCAGTCTAAAGAACTTTATAAGCAGTTTACAGAATAAGCAGTTCTAACTAAGCACTAAATAATAAGCTAATAAGCACTAAATTGCACCAAAAGTTCAGGAACAGATTAACACACTTATATAAGCACAACTCAACTGAAAATGACCAAATAAGCACATAGAATGAGCTAGTTCATCAATAAGCAGCTTGCAAGATGAGACAAAAAACACCTAACTTCTAGCTTAATTTTAAGCAGGTAAATAAGCAAACCAGACTAAAACAAAAGCAGATATAGAAAGATAGTACTACAAGGAAAACAAATATCACAAAAGCCCTAATTCTAATGCACCAATTGAACCCTAATTTAGGACTAGATCAGATAGTGTTCTAAACCAAGTTATTAAGAACCAGTTGATCAAGCAGTTTTGTGCATCAATTTTCAACAAATAATGGGTGTTGAAATGATTGATTCAAAGATGTTATGAAGTTTGAAGTACAAAGAACCCACAAAAACAGTTTCAAGCAATTTGCAATTCATTTGATCCCATTAAATTTTAGTAAAAAGTGCCTTATTGAACAGATTTTAGAAAAATGTTTGACTTTTTAAATGCACATGAATTTTGACTTAGTTGAATTTTGAATGCTTAGATCTAACCCTAGGTGTTATTTAACGATGTTAAAACACTAAGAACACAAGAACAAACAAAAATTTAACACATTTAAACAAGTGACAGCAACAGATAACTACTCATGCAGTCATAAATTGGGTAAGCATGCAATTTTGACTTTTTGTTTTATAGTGACCAATATTATGACTTAACTACACTACCCTACCCTAATGCAAACTAAAGTGGCAAAAATCACAGCAGAACAACAACAAGAATACTTAGATCAGGACTAAACCAAACACCCCTTAATAGCTAAGATTACACTAAGTTTATGAGATTAAATCCTAGATTCAGCAACTAAATGATCTAACTCAGTGACTAATCTATATTAAACCCTAAGTGAACAACAACATCCAGCAAAAAACAACTAGAACAACAATATGCAGTTATGACTAAATCATGGCAGTAGAAACATGAAACTCAATTAGAACATATAAAAGCATATATTAGGCACAAGTTAAGCTATTGATAACTGAAATAAGCTACACTAAGCAGATAATAGCTACAAAGATCATTAAATAAGCTACAACTAGTAAAGTGCTAATAATGTGAAAAGAAGACTAACAAATGCTCCCTCAGCTAAATTGAGGGTTTACTCTAACAAAGCCTATCTTTTAGATAGGCTCAATACACACCAAAGGATCCTTCACCACCATAGATCAACACCATTTCTTCATGGATCATGTACGTTGACTTTTGTTGACCAGGATTGAGTTTTAAGGATTTTCTATGTTTAAGCTATAAAATAGACTCACAGAAGCTAAGGAGCTAAAATGAGCTTGTTATTCACTAGAAAAAGCTTGGATGCAAGCTGAGTTTTGAGAAAATAAACATATTTTTTGGATTTTTATATATTTTTCTTATTTTTTTGTGTTTTTATGAAAGTTTAGGGAATAAAAGAGAATAAGTTTATAAAAGCTATATAATTGATTAAAGAAAGTTCTTAAGACAGTAAATAAGCTAGTTTAATGATTATTAAGCTAAAACGTGAACTAAGTAAAAAGGTAAAACATGAATTAAAGCATTTAACTGAGAACTTTTATTGATAAAAACTGAGATTACATAATTGAGAAACTAAAATGACAGCATTTCTTTATCTTAAAACTACACTCTTGAACAATGAGGCAGGGGTGCCTTCAATAGGTTAAAGGAAGCTAGGGTTTTAGCTTGGAGGAATCCAGAAGCTTTAATCTTGGCCATTCAATCCTCAACCTTATCTCAATGTCGACATTCCACTCATCTTTAGCCCTTGGATCACAACCTTATCTCCTTGCCACGTTACGTAGACCAATCACAGAGCTTAAATTAGCCACGGTGGAGGATTTATGACGACATTCTCTGACCTGTCAGGTGCTTCCAGAAAGTTTGTACCTCGTACTAGAATCTATGGTGAAAATAAGGTGGGAGCAGGGTAAACCAGTGAAAGAGAAGCACAGTGAAAAGGTTAAGGCGCGTGTTTTTATTTTTTTATCTTTGTTTGACTATGAGGGTGAGGGTTGACCGAGTTATATAAGGTAAATGGATACCGGGTTTTATTAAAGGGAAAGTTGTAACACCCCCAAAAGTTGTCAATAACAGCGGAAGACTTAATAATGACAGCGGAAGACTTTCGGGGTATTACTTCAAGGATCTTTGTCACAATCATAGAAAACTACACAAGGGACTTATTAAAGTTTAGTTTTATTCAAAATACCGAATATTCATGACATTAAAGTATTACATAATTTAACAACAAGTTTTATTTGGAATGTATTAAAAACATTTATTTAAGTTCGTACCGGTTTACATGCCCACTCCGTGCCTTCATGGTCCTTCTTGCTTAATTCCTGAGATAAACATGCTAAAAGTCAACAAAAGTTGAGTGATATTCATAGGTTTGAAAATAAACAGTTGAACACAAGATATAGTCATTTATTGCAAATGTATGCAATCAAACAAGTTGAAAATAATTCAAATCCGTTATTGCATTAAGCTCATGACACACAACGATTTAACAGCCAATCATATTTAATAATATGACGTAACATAATAATATGCCCCCAAGATAGATTTTTGCCAGTAACCTATGTCAGCAAAATAATGTGCGTATGGTAGTTTTCTCCAACGACCAAACGGGGATTGTCAGTCCCTAATAGATCTATCCACAGTTATTTACGTTCACCCTGCAAGTGATTAAGGTTCATGATCGAGGGTCTTTTGGCAATAGCTACTTAAGCAATAATAACGGTCAGCCGGTATATCAATACCAATAAAAGACTTGTGTTCGGTTTTGAGCATGTTTCTCCCCACATAAAACAGTTAAAAAGTGGGCTATGAACTCACCTTAGTAGTACAGTAGATGTAGTGGTATCGTAAACTCAACGATGTTAGGCAACGGCTTCACACACAACCTAAAAGATAATGCAAGTTTCAGTTGATAGTCTAAGTCTGGTTTTATCGCGAATACTAGTCATTTAGTTACGAACGAATCTCGTGTTTGTTTAAATGCTTAAAGTATAAAATCAAGGTTATATATTTATATAACTTGTAAGTAAAATGATCGATGATCAATGTGAAGTCATTATTAATAAGTCAAGTTTGTAGCCGATAAGTCGTAACTGTAACTTATAAAGGAAATGAAATACACGTATCGTTAAAAGAAATAAATAATGTATCGTTGTATCGTTAATTTAATTATAGTTACGAATAAATATAACGTATTTATATAAGTTTAAATTTATAAAAGTTTTATATTAAATATGTGTATTTTTATATAAAACTTTAATATTATTTTTATAAAATAATATTTATAGAAAAAATTCTCCAAGTTTTACCAAATTACACTTTTAACCCTAACGGTATAAGTTTTACACCGTTAGTCCAAAGTTAAATATTATTACATTTCTAGTCCAAAAGCATCAAAATTTACATTTCTCACTTCCATGTTTCAATATTAACAGTTTCTAACTCATAAAAATAGTTTTGACAGTTTAGACCCTAAGTTTCCCATTTTGGCAGTTTTAGTCCCTAAGTTAAGAAATTTTGCAAACTTAGTCCAAAAATCACCAAATTAAAAGTTTAACATTTTTGTTTTCTAAATAAGCTCAGGACATCTTATTTAGCTTATAGAAACTGCTTATTATTTTTAAAACAACTTATCTAGCTTATTGGGCCTTAACGAGACATGTTAAGGGCCCAATAACGATTTTTGATCCATTGGGCTAACGGGACGTTTGGGCCTGGACTTGGGCTCAATTTTAGAGTATAAAAATGTTAGAGTAGAGCTTATAGGACCAGCTTATCAAATAAGCTTAATGGGCTCTAAATAAGCCCACGTTAACTTATTTGGTTTTATAAAAATCTGGTTTGGTTGAGTAGAAAGGGGTCGGGCAAATGGTATAAATAAGTTCATAAGGTCGAATAATTTATGCCTCTTGTTTGTTAACCAAGGTGACAATGGGTTCGAGTTTTAAAAAGACATGGTCATGTGTCGAATTTAAGTTTAACGAGGCTAAAGTGATCGAGCAAAATCATATATCGAAACTGTTTCAACATTTAGAATATTTCTAAGTGTTTTCATTTTATACGTATGGGTTTAGTAACATGTAAACGTGTTATGTTCTATACGTAAACATTAGTTTTAGGTTTGAAACTTTATGTCACTCGTTTGTTAACGTGTTGAATAATTAGGATGTCAATTAAAATGTATGGGTCACGTTCATATATTACGACATAATTAGGAAAAGTAAATGTGCCAAAACCAAATTAACGAAATGAAAAATATAATAAAGGGACTCCTTGTTCTCACCTCACCTCTAGGGGTGGGGTAAAATGGTTCGTATGGTATGAGATTGGAACGAGGATCAACACAGCTTGGTACACGATCTTCCAAAGGTTCAAAACGAGCTAACGTGGTACTTTGGGATCACTTGGACAATTTGTACTCCTCGTCAACTTCTTGTCCCAACTTGACTTGCAATCTTCACGTAGAATATAGTATTGGTACGTTTGTGTGTGTGAGTTCAACTGAGGGTTGCATGGGATGTTATATAGAGTGTTTTGGAGATGATGATAAGTTCACAAGGTTCACAAGTGTTGATGTGTTGGCTCGAATTCAAGGGGTGGCACCACACATTTTGTCCAATCGAGAACTAGCAACAATGGGAATGTTCACTATACATTCCTGACATTCCTGTTCAATCCTGACACTCACAAAAGGTATAGTGTTCATTTGGTTGTCATTGGGGAGCATGGGAGGCTCGTAGTAAAATGGTGACACGTTTTTGGTTATACGAGTTGGGGGTTTCACTTTGGTCATTTCTAGGGTAGTAAACGAACGAGATGGGCAGCGATATTTATCATTCCCAATTCTTTGCTAGGTGGTTAATTAGTAGGTGCAAAAATATAACCTAGTTGTGTGTCGAAATCACAAGATAACAAGGGTGTTTTGGGTGTGCCTCGCGACTGGAACCAAAGAAAAACAAAACAAATAATACTAAGGGTGTTGGGCTGGGCTTGGTGGGCTCGTGGGTTGCGTCTGGCCCAACAGAAAAGAAAAAGAAAAAGATATAAGGAGTCCGTTTAGTGGCAGTTTGGGTTTAGGTGGCCCAATGGGTCACGTAGGCCCACTTAGCAAGTTTCACGGGTCGGGTTACGGTCCAATAATATTAGTGAGCGATCTCGGGAATTTTCATAGGCTCGGGAAATATATAAATAGTACACGGTAAATAAACGAAACGTATATTATAAAAATATAAACGTTTAATATATATTCGCGATAATTAGACTATCTAGGTTTGTGTGCAAGCATCGTTCCTAGGCAAAAGATAAATCACAATTTACCGTTGTGATTTATGTAACAAGTCATATATAATAAATAAAAAAAAAAATTTGTCACTCGTAAAATAGCATTTAATTTAACGCAAGACCTTGTATTTCATGTTTATTTATTTACTAATCGTACGGGAAATTACGAGAGGCTACAAAAGTGGGTTGGGTATAAAGAGTAAGTGATGGGGTGGGCTTTTGGTTTACTGTTGGGCTTGGTGGGATGGGATGTTGGGTTTAGTTTATTAGTGGGTTAAGGATTTAGTGGGTAAATTATTTGGATCAGGCTAGTTTAAAGTGTAGGATTTTTAGTGGTAATAATAACAAGGACCAATGATGTAATTCTCTGAAATTTAGGGACCAAAGCTGCAAATCTTCAAAACTATAATCCAAGGCTATTATTGTCAAACTTGAATACTTGGAAGGCTTGATATATCATTTCTTCAAAATTCTCCTTTCAAGGACCAAATATGACAATTCTTTAAACTCCAAAGACCATTCTTGTACAATTCACTAAACTTCATTTAGGGACAACTTTTGCAATTTCTGAAACTCTGAGGACTCCTTATGACCATATGAGCTTTGATTTTGACCACTAGCTTCCCCGGCCTCGGCTTTTGACACTTTTCCAATTCTCGTGCTTGTTTTGTCATTTTCTTGTGATTTTCGTCCATTTGTTATAAATCCATACCTGCACAATCAAAAACGCAAAAACACAAGTATTTGGCAATTATGGGTTAGTTTTTGGTCTATTTGGTCGACTTTTCGTCAAATAAAGGTATGTGAATTATCACATACCATTTGTTAAACAATGTTGTGTGCTTCAGTTTAGTAGTTGTGTTTATTGAACAATGGTTGTCTGTTTAAGTTTAATTATTTGGTAGTTGTACATTAAACACTTTTAGTTTCTCTTAGCCATTAGCTTTATACCATGCATTCAGTGACCATCACCCTGTTGAAAACCTCATATAATTCTAAAGTTTCATGCTGTTACTAATTTTACAAAGACCATCACAATAGTACTACAAAGAATTCTGCAATCTTGCTTTTTCAAGATACATGTTATTGCTACTTTAGCAACACAAAACAGGACATTACAAAAGAATATGTCCAATCTTTACCCCTTTTCTACAAAAAGCCGTGCAGTTTTTTATTTCAAGATTAAATATTCCCTGAAAAAAGTGGACTTTTTTCGGTTCTTGTCTTAACAGGACTACCTGTTTCTTGATGCATATTTGTTGGTCCAAATTTTGTAGGAGATATAACAGTACTTCTTGGTGATAAACACATTTCTTCTATAGCTCGGTTTGTAACTCCAAAGGGTAATCCTTAACACAACCAATAGGGCCCCGGCTCTAGTGGTCCACCGGCAACTAAGCTGGTTAGCCAACTGAAACAACTTGTTTTCTTTATGCGAGTTTATCCTCTTCATGATCTTTTCCTTTGGAACATTTTCATCATAAGCTCCATCTTCCTCACCATAATCAAATAGATTCCTTTTGGAAACCATTAGTTCAAAATCAGACAAAAATTCATCTGCTGTATCATAATCAGTGGTACTATCGGATCAGATTCTGGGTCAGATTTGGGGTCAGGCTCAATAGCCTTTTTCTGGAAAGCTATAATAAATTTTTCATTTTTGGGTATTTCAAGTGTGGTTATCTTCGATTTTAGATTGGTTGAGAAATGCAGACTTTTGCTACTTTGATCCTTTCTTGAGCTCTTACGATGGTAGGTTTTGGTGCTTGCTTCAATTGTACCTCCAAAGATAACAGGTTCAGATACACTGTTTCGCATCCCAAATCCCTCCACTTCATAAGAAGCTTCATCTTCGTCATCTGGGCTTTTTTGCAAGGTTATCTGGTTATGCCATAGAGAAGTATTGTTCAATACATGATACGGTTTGTAATCATATTCCAAAACTCCTAAACAAGATTCTTGAGGCAACCAAGACTGGAAGTATGGGGTATATAGGTGGCCATATGAGTTTGCCTTCGGTGTGGTCAGTCCGTGACCCCTCCAGGAGAACAGAGTGGGTTTCTCTGCCTGGTCCACGGGGTCATGTTAGGTCACCATATTGTAAACACAAGTATTGATTTGATAGAAATAAGATGAGAAATAGAGTTTGGTTGATTAGATCAAATATGAAGAATAAATGTGCAAGAGTTTCCTTATGTAAATGAAATAACCAACAAGAAATAGGATTACATAGATGTCCTATTTATAGGAGAGGAGCTAGGGCAACACTTCCCTATTCCTTCCTTTCTAATTCGTGTGGGCTTAAGGCCCATTGGACGTGTATTGGACATTACACATTTACAAGATAAGTTAAGTATTCTAGCAACCTATTACAAATACTGAAATAACCGAGACTTGATTAAATGTTGATAAACTTAGGTCCTAACAATCTCCCCCTAAGGATCGGTTATGAAGGAGTGATGTTCGTCACGGTCATTTGAGGTTGCTTGACGTCATTGTCTTTGGACTTTAGTTGTTGACTTTCATAGCTTTAGACGTCTTCAAAAATGATTAATAGAAATGATTCATCGTTCTTTGTTCTTTATCTTTGCTGATGAGATAGTGATCACATGATGTGGTAGTCTGCCATTCGTCACTTTCTTAGACTCCAGTGGATTTGTATCTTTCCGACATGCTCATACATCTTTGACGTTTGAAACTTTCATTCGTGTGGAGCTCTCTTTTCATACATGAAGATTCTTTGTGTTGACGTAGAATACTTCTTTAGACGGTGCATTGCTTTTAGATCGTTTGTCTTAATTACTTTGTAGATTCTTTTGGCATGGAATCTATCTTTGACTTTTGTGTTGCTTCGATCTTTTATGAGAGCTTTCATAGTTGTTGAGATGTAAGTATGAGCATGTGGAAGCTGGTGTTCAGGATGATGGTTGTACCTGCATTGAAACAGTTAGCAATAAAGCATCCGGTACTTACAGGTTCGGAATTAGAATTTGTCAACAGCATAGTGTGAAGACTCCTTCTAATCCTTACCAAGGCCGTTCCTAATCGGATACCCCCTAGAGGGCTTACACAGACATACATACGTACACCCACGATTAGGTGAGTTGCTGGAGATCACCCCACGACTGTAGACCGTTTGAAACCATCGAACACGCTAAGCGTAATCCACAAGGAATCACCGAAGTGACCTGCTGTCAGGGTTGTTAGATGTTGACCCTGGCAGGATTTCCGTTCAATCATTCGAGAAATACATAAGTAAATCCCTCATAAACGTTCAAGGCAGATTGCTAAGATCTACGAAGGACTCGATAATTTACACTTAGTGTTCAATGATGCAAGACAATTAGTGTAGAAGAATTATGTGTTCCTAAGAGATCTTTTATGTTATCTCGTGGCTCTAGACTCGATAAGTTCACATTTGGTTTCCTATGCGGAGGCATGGAGCGGAGGGCCTCCTGTTTCAATATCAACCATCTCTAATAGACGATCGATAGATTACACTGGTTCCCCGTGAGAATGAAACAAACATCTTTCGAGAGATGCCTGAGTGGCTAAGAAGGTTTAGGTGCATTGCGTCACTGGGTCCATGACGTCTTTATCTTCAATACCGGTGTCGCCTTAGCAACATCCAGTAGCATATGAATTGAACCCGGTGTCTGACCTAAGGTTGATAAAACGGAGGGCTATTTCTTTTCACCCTTTTCATTCATTTTCTTTTTAATTCTTCAACCCCTTCTTTCTCCTTTCATTCTTTTCTCCTTTTGTTATATCATACCTAAGGACTTCAAATTTCTAACTATTGGTGATGTCCTTGGGTAGATCCCTCCGGTTTAGGCGGATCATAGGACGGTTTTTCCTATCCTTAGTCACCTTGTAACTCCATGACTATCCTATTGATGCCTTTAAACAAAATCATTGAAAAATCTCTCAAAGTGTTTATGAGTATAAAACTTTTTGTTAACACTTTGAGGTTTTGGATTTTTTTTTGTAAGAGACTCCCCCTCCACATATGCTTATGAATGTTTTCAGAAATTTGCATATGCGGGAAGAGTTGGCACTTTTTGAATTGATCCACTCTTAATAGACATATACCCGAGGGACACGTTTACGTTGCTTAGTTAAAGGGATGCATTATCAGTTTTTAGGTGATAACTAGCCCTAATAACTAACTTGAAGTTGTTAACATTCCTAAAAGGAAGTTAGACCCGTCAAAGTAAACATCTAGAAAGAGTTTCTCGAAACGGTACTTTCTACTCGGATAAATCCTTTCGAATACTAACATTTGTTGTTTCGTCAATTCGTGGGTCAATTCTGAGTCGAGCTCGCACAAGATAAGACTTTTGACATCATATTTTAATCACTTTTCTTCTTCTCCCCCTCAAAAATAGCATATCAAATGTTGTTTTTGTAAACGTTTTGATTAAAATATGCCTTTTTGAGTCTTATGAGGAGAAATCAACAAGACTTTAAGATTTAAGAACGATGTTTGAAATCAAGTACTCCCCCTCAACAAGTGATTACTTATTGAGGTGTAATACTTGTCTTTTGAGCAGAATTGAAGAAATACTGAAAGGTTTGATATATTCTGCTCAAAAGTAAGAAGCTTTCGCTCCTTATATTAGGATTGTGGCACTGATGCGTACCACAGGGTCCTTTAAATACAAAGTGCGGGTTGTACACTGTTATGTGTGCACAAGCCTTAGTAATTACAAATCAATTCAAATAAATGAAAATATTGAAATGTTGGTACCGGAAGAATGTAAGCTGAAGTTCATCATTCGACTATGCATCAAAGTCTGTGAACTGTGGATCTGGTCGTCTAAATGTCAAGACCGGAAATGAAGGACGAATACCAATGTAGCTTTCCAACCTTCTGATCTGTTGACGACGGTACAGCCTCTCTTCAATGGTATGGACAAAGTTGCGTATCATTCTGCGTCCATTAGCTTACCACCTTGTTTCTCGACCTTCTTTCAACCTCTTCTTCTAATCATCTAACCTTTCTGCCAATCCATCACGAACACTTAGAAGTGTCTCGTCACAAAACTTCGGAATTTCATCGAACCGCATAAGACGAAGTTTATTCTTCTTGTTGAGGTAGATGATTCCGAACGATGGTTGTTGCATGAGAGTATACTGTGATAGCTCTAGAATTCCTGGAAATATGAGCTGTGGTTTGGTGAGGTTGATGGTGTTCTCATAACTCTCCACGCCTAGTTGAAGATCTTCCACCCTTTCTTGAACTATAACCCGTCTGATGTAGAGTAGTAGAGACGCGATGAAGTTGTATTGAGTTTCCCTTGGGAAGTTAAGCATTTTTCCTTGAACCTTCTCCAAATACATGTCTTCAATGTCATTCAGGTTCAAATCTGGGAAGTCTGCTTCACAAAACTTGTACTACTTCTCGTCTAGTCTCTTGACGACAATTTCCTTCATGAAAGCGTAGTTGAATCTTTTCTCTTCCACGATCTCCATTATGGCAACGATACGAAGCGGTTGCTTCACATTTTTGCTGGACTTGAGATGTAGTCTGTAGGTATAGCCAAGCTTTCGTTTTTCCGGCCAGTGTTGAATACCGAGAAGAGCTTCTCTGTTGTATGTGACAACTGATTTGCAGTAGATTGGTGCGGACTCTTCAATGTCAGGTGGTTCATATCGGGCTGCTGGAATTGAAAGTGTCAGTGAAGATGCATTCGTTCCTTTGAAGTTTCGTGAGCGTGTTGGAGATATCAGAAGTCGTTGTTGAAGAAGTGTCGGTAAGGGATCTTGGGTCTATCTGGAAAGCCTAGTAGAGGCAACGGTTTTGTCCAATCTGTGAAGTAAGGTGTCTTCTTTTCTGTGTCGACATTTGATTCAGGGTTGAGCCAGTCGAATGAGCCGGATAATGCGCAGGCTATGTTCTCCATATGGTAATCAAGTTCGACTTTATTTCCTGACCTTTTCTTCAGAAAGTTCGTAGCTTCACGGTTGATCCTTTTCAGTTCTGCTTCTTTTTCTTTGACTTTGACGATTGCTTCTTCTCTTTAGTCTTTGTTGTAGATGATGGACCAGCTTGAAATTCAGGAATTTCTGATTTCGGAATTGCTGATTCTGGTTCTTCCTGAGTATCAGCTGGTTGAAACATAACTTGTTCTTCTGATTGTGTCGGACCGGAGCCGGATACTGGAGCTTGTTGTTTAGAAGGAGGAGCCTTGGAAGTCTTGTGCGGCTGTTGTGAAGAAGATGGTCCTTTTGATTTCTTTGACTTCTTGCTTTTAGGATCAGAATCAGGATCATCATCTTTCCTTGGTCGTTTGTGCTTGCCAGCTGCTTCCTTGCATGATTCTTTCGAGGCAATGGTTTGAAGTGCCTCGAACATTGTTGACTCTTCAGGAGTTTTGTCCTCCTTATTCCTTAGCTTTGCAGCTAACAGGGCTTGAAGTTGTTCAGTTGAGATTTCATCTGGAGATGAAGGAGCCCTGTCGGTGCGAAGGTAGAAAGGAGTAGACTCAAGCATACGCTCGATGTTGTGCTTGATCCTGGAGTTCAGCTTTGTACGAATCGGCTCTATAAGTTCAGACACAGCTGGTGTAGCAATTGCAGCAAGATTATCATGAAGATATTCATTGGTGTATTCCTTGATCATCCCACCCATGTCGGCATACATAAGCTTGTCGACAAGTGCATTTGCTTCCTGGAGATCTTTGACTTGTGAAGTCAAAGTTTTGACCTGTTGTGAGAGCAGTTGGACTTGGTTATTAAGGTCTCCAGTTTGATGTTGTGTCTCATTCCTTTTCTTCCTTGCCAAATCAAAAGCTTTCTTGATCCGTTCTGATGCTGTCTGATCGCGGAGTGATTAGCAAGCAAGCTTGTGACCACTGGGTATCGTTGTCCCAACGAGCGGTGAAATTGATCAAGTTACTCAAGTCGTGAGTTATGTGTTATGAATTGGATTTATAAAAGATTTGATTTGATTTTAATTAAACTACAAAAACTTAATTGAAAACTTAAACTAAATAAAGAACGAAACAAAAAGAAATAATACTAACAATTAAAGAAA
>LBNU01022431.1:30918-47495 GCA_014162995.1 Artemisia annua
TGGAACGGATAAAGGGATATCTTAAACAAGGGAAGATATTCACTTAGCAAATATCCGATATCGCGGATACGCCGTAGAGTAAGGAACAAGTAACCTTATCGGTTACATTGCATAAATTAGAGGAACCCTAACCCTCGCAACAGGTACGATTCATAAAGCGATCCTAACTCTTCTCACAAAAACCTAAAAACTACGATTACTTACTCTCACGCCGGGGTGAATGCGGGGGAGGACAATCCCTCGATAAGCCTAACGGTGTTTGTTTCTTTCTTAGTGCGCAGGTCTCAAGCAATATCAAGCAATTGATACGAAGGAAGGAACCCAAACAAGGAACGCCCAACTTTTGTATCAACAATAGGGTCATAACTGTATCTCCCAAGGATTAAACAGAAATAATCTTTATTAAGATTTTAAGATTCATAAAGTATTTTATTACATCGAAAGCGAGTCTGACTCACACAGTAGTTTAGACTCGTCATATTACACTCAGGTAAATAGGACTGCACTCTTCACACACTAAACTCTTATTGCATTACAACAGAACAAAGACACACATTCACATGTAGCTGATTATTCACTTACTGATAGTAACCGGCATCAGGGGTTGCCGGATTAGTAGACGTGCATAGACGCTGCTTAATACGGTTCAAGGAGGCCAGTTTGGTCATGGCAACAAAGGAAAGCAATGTATTTTTCCATCAACCGGTGACACTCGGGGCAACGCATGCCTTCAGGGATTCTACCAGCTGCAATGGGAAACTCAAAGCGACAACAGTTATTTGCTGCAACATGAAGCTTGTCATGGTAGTCCTTAAATGATGAATCAAATCCCCTATTGGGAATGTGCTCCTTCCATAAGTCAAAGTCAACAGGTGTTTGCAACATTGTGGATCCATGTCCGTTGGTGAGTATCTGTGATCCTTTACAAAGTAAAGCCCATGATCCGTCCTTGTCGTAGCTGAGTAGTTTCTTGATCTGCAGCATTATCATGTCTTGGTCATCAGCTTTCTTAAGTTGGATCTTGGAAAACAACATGCTTTCTAGACGTGTCCAGAAGAACCAGATTAGCGCGGGGTCTTGCCAGCAATAACTAAGCTTCTCCACATTGATGGTGGTAATTGCCTTACGAACATTTTCCCTTTTCTTGCTTCTTCCAACATAGGCCATTTCTAATGGGATGCGTGCAGCAGTTGCCATGGCCCGTGCACTGTTGGTGAATTTGCGAATCCACTCAATGTCGTCCCCACCGTACAAGAATATGTATTTGTCATCTCTTACCTAAAACAAGAAGTGACCCATCTCATACTTGAAAATACTGTCTTCCAAGAAAAAAATTGTGTCATAATCAACGAGATACTTACCCAATTTAGTATGGTGGGGTCCATGCCACTGACCAGCAACTCCAGCCTCCAAGTTTCCTCCCTCCACAAAGCTTCCTCTCTGGCACTAGTAAACGGGAAGGCGTTGCTTCCCCAAATCCACATCATGTGAAGGGCATTCGGGCTCAACTCTCTTCCTTGTGGGTCCAGCACTACGAGGATGGGCTTGTTCCTAAAGTGCCACCTATCTCCGATAGACTTTTTAACTGCCCTGTCAATGATGTTAGGGTGGTACACCGAGTACCATGGCATATTGCTCTTCAACTCCTCAAATTGTCTTTCCATTTCTTCAGTGTACTCTACGTAAGGATCCACAATAGGCATCCATACAAGCTCATATAATGCATCCATCCTTGTTCCTTGAATCCGGGACTCACTGTAGATTTGCTCAAGGATTGAAAGCTCGTCTCGGGACATGTCTAGCCCTGATATCAGCAACAATACATTCCTTCTCCTCAGAACTTCTAAGCTGACCTATTGAAGTCAATTCAACATGAAAGTTAAAAAAAGAAAGGTAAGAAGCTGCTTAGTTTCGACAAATATACGTAGAATGTGAATTATTGCTACGAACCCTTTGCTTGGTATTGCCATCATAGAGTGGTAGTATGTCATCCCTTGGACTAATCAAGGTTTTGAGGATTTTCATGTTGTCAATATGTATTGTATCAAATAGCTGATTGAATGAGTTTCGGAATTCCATCTCCTTCCTATCACCTGCATCAGTCAAACAAACTTTGTCATTATACTACCAAACCTTTTCATTTGTCCTGTTTTGTTTCTCCATCTGAGACATTAATGCTTTGTTTTGGTCGTTATATATATAACAAAAAAACCCTATAAAATTTAACTGGCTTACAGAAATGACAGCGTTTGTATAAATGTAAACATATCTTTCACACATTTATGACCCAAACCTGACCACATCGTTTACTAACTCGTGTCAAATAAAAAACTTACAATGACTAAAACATGACAAGTGTATAAAGTGTCGAGAATATACCAACAACACGATGGCATTCTTCCAGTTGCTTCTTGAGAAAATCAAGTAAGTGGTTGATCTTAAGTATTAAGGTCGACAGTTCCCATGACTGCATGTCTGCGGATGATATTCCGTACCTGTATAATGAAAATTCACTATCAATATCTTTTTTAGTCACTAGTCAATACACATTTGTGAATTCGACAGTATCTAAGTTTTATTTACTCGTGTCCCATGCTGGTGAGGCTAGTAATCTGTGCAGCACAAGCGATAATTCCTCTAACATTCCAGTAAACAGCAGTAGGAATGGTATTCAACGCTCTAGCCATAGCTGGTACGTCGTGAGTAATGTACATCGATGGGAGCTCCTTGAAATGGATGATGCATCGGGTTAATTCAAGGACAGCCTTGATGAGTTTGTTAAGGGCATCAAATCTAGGTTTCAATGGGGCTGAATGCTCCATTATCATGGGTACTTGTCTGAGTATGGCCATTGATCTCGCCAGCTGGTTTGATGAATAAATTTGAGCTAGAAGCCAAAACTCTCCGTAGTTTAGAGCAAAAGCTGCGAGGGTCAACACAAGCTTCGCATCCCAGTGGAAGTTACTCACGGTGTGAAATAGTGCTATGGCTGTCGTGTGTCCATCCCCACCAGTTAAGCACTTGAACGACATCTAAAATGTTAATTAACAAATATGATATTTTAAATTAAGTGTTAGTATCGGCAGAATATGAGAATACTAATATAGGCATAAAGATTTGAGATAAAACCTCGCAAGCAAGTCTGTCGATAATGTGTGACAATGAGTTAAGCATGACAACTGCGTTTGTTGGGTGGGATATGTTGTTCTCAAGTTTGGCCACATCTCCTGTATGTGTGACCTACATTGGATTCAAGAAGATCATTAAAACAGCAATTAAAAGTATAAAATTCATAACCTTTTTTGTGAAATTTACACACTTGTAGATATGTAAATGATGTTTACTTTACAAGGTCAAATAAAATTAATACTTCATAACACTTTTTACGCATATGTGATTTATTGTAGAATAGTCTAAAATTTCTTGGAATTTATAATTGTAGAATAGTCTAAAATTTTTCTACACTTAAAAAGGAGTAGATATCCTCATGAATTGCATGTCGAAATTGAGTGAAACAGTTCAAAGTGTAGGCAGATATTATGCTTTTGCATGCTCATATACATGCTATCATATTATTTATAAGGTGAACAATCTGGCAAGATAAAAAACCAAAAAACAACGCATACTCTTGTGTATAAAAATGAAAATTGCACATTTGTTATAGTGTAGTAAAAGATGGATGAACAGTAGACTTAAAGCATAAAAGATGAAAATACCGGTGAAGTAGAATCAGCATTGATGGTTGCATGTCGTAGAATTTCCTCCACAATGTGGACAAGAGGTTTGACATCAACATCAGTGCCATCAGGGAGATGAGTATCCATCACTTGCTTCATGATTACATTGTCGTCTGATGCACTAAAGATAGAGTTTCTTTCACCTCCATCCTGCTTTAGCATCATCGGATTGTGTGCAGGATTCACCATCTCACGGTGCATAGGTGTACGCATTGGATTCATCATTGGATTCATCATTGGATTCATCATTGAATTCAGCATCGGGTTGCTTTTGGGACCCATCAACTGGTTCTGCTGATGTGGCAATCCATTAGTTGCCATGCCCAACAGCTGCTGTGCCACTGGGTTACTCATGGGACCCATTAGTTGCTGTTGGTGTTGCTGGTGCGGCTGTTTCTGCAACGGGTTCATAGATGAACTAACGACCCCTGTAAACGGGTTTGTGTTTGTTGAGGGATTGGAGCTTGTTAACGGATTGGTAGCTGTTAAGGGATTGGGACCTGTTAACAGGCGTTTCTCGGGGTTTGATGATGGTAAGGCCGTGTTGTTGGTGTAACTGGAAAGTGATTGGTCCATTTTGATGAAAGACAATTGAAGTTGGTTTGGTTGTGCACTTCCTTTGGGATAACATGACCGGCTTTATATACATATTACAAAACGGAATAAAGTGGTACTTGAGTTACTGAATCAACTTCCTTGCTTCATTTGGAGTCAAGAAAACTTATTGTTAATTTGAAGATTTCTCCCTTTTGTGGTATGTACTCTATTTCTTACCAGACCACCGGCATCTTTCACTTTTCCTATTTGTATTTCTTACCAGACCACCGGCATCTTTCACTTTTCCTATTTGGTGTCCAAGAATCTACAAGCAGTACCTAAGAAATTGGCGTATTTCATGCAACTGATTTGTCCAGACCACCCGCATCTTTTACTTTTCCAATTTGGTGTCCAAGAATCTACAAGCAGTACCTATGAAATCGGCGTATTTCATGCGACTGCTTTGTTAATTGTACGTTGTGCATATGCATATGTTAAGTTTTTTAAAATGTGTATATGTTAATACAATGTAGTTAAAGTTCTCAACTTCTCACTGCACATTTCTACTAATAGTAACTTACCTTTTTAGAGAAACATGCTTGCGAGTTTTTAGGGAAACATGCTTGTGATTCCTTGCTAATTCTGTTTGTTTTGGAATAAATATATTCTCAACTAAAGAAATGGTATAGCAAACAAGCAAGCACAGAGAAAAGAAAGAGATATCTTCTTTTCCTGGATACAATGTTCTTTTCCTAGATTTATTGTTGCTATTACTCTATTGCTGTGACCTAAAAGGAACTTCAAAAGTAGTTGTAGTTCTCAAATCCTTGGTTATTTTTCGAAACAAGATATAAAAAGGTTTAAATGCAATACACAAAGATAAACTTTTCAATCCATTCTTTATTACTAAAAAAAAAAAAGTTGTGTGCTCACTTACAATAATTTAACTTAGCATAATTTATATTCAAATATGAGGACATTGTTGGGTCAATTCAATACCCAATCACCGTTGACTAGAATTAAACATAAATTAGACTAAGTATAAGAAGAGTTGTGTATAAGGATATCAACGAGCAACCTCAGCGAATTTCAAGTCAGAGACCTCGTCAAGGAAGCGAAGATAACTTGAAGACATACTCCTTAAGGTAATGCGGGCCAGCTAATACGTATAAGGAACTAGAAGCTGAAGGACAAAGGTTCATCAGGGATCAACAATAGCTGATGAACCTATCAACTCTCTATATGCAACCAACATAGCTTAGGTTAAAATATCTCTTAGGTATTTAGGCGGGACTTTTCAAGATTGCAAATTAGCGAGATAAAGTGCATTCTAAATAAAGTCAAAGATAAGTAGTGCATCCTAGGTAAATACACTTTTCCCGCAGAAGAGTTACCACCAATTTTCTTTTCTTTTTAGCATTAAGGTTAATTAGCAGTTTATAATACAAAACCTCCTCAAAACCCGATTATTTACATTGATGTGAGGATTACGGTCTCATAAAAGGTTTTACTTCTCAAGGGATCTTGAGAAGCTTGCAATCCTCCAGGCAGTGTACCTGATCGTTGTAGTGTAGTATAAGTATGTCCGGGGGATTGATCGTTCTCTAGGGGAATAATGCCGTTAATTAGGTTGAAGTGTATATCAATTTAAGCCTAAAGGTGAGGGATGATTCTTTTTGTATTTTTATATTTTATGAAAGCAATTAAAATCTCGGTTTTGAAGGAGTGGGCGAAATTAGTTGCTAGTCAACTAACCCAAAACTAATAATTAAACTAATAACAAAAATTAAATAACAAGAAAAGTAAAGGTGATGAACTTCTTATAAAAAGATAAACGTGTATACTTAGATATAATTACTTGATAACATCAAATAAGTCCATGATTTAAGTGTTAATTTCCCCTTAATTACTCATCTTTTGTATTCATATGTTAGGATATATACTCTTATTCGTTTATATTCTGTTTTCAGGGCAAAGATGAGCAAATGAACGAAGAAACGCGGAAATGGAAGGACTAAAGAGAAAATATATGAAGTATGCGGATTCTGCACCAACTACGGTATAGAGGTTTCATCTACCTACGCCGTAGCAAGTACTTATGAAGACTACGGCGTAGCTCACCCATGACTACGGTGTAATGATCTACTAAAGGGCTCTACGGAGTAGCAACTCTCCACCTACGGCGTAGACCCAAAAATGAGGCAGTAAAGAACTCACGTGGCCAAAGAAAAAGTTACGTCGTAGTTTCCCAAATAACTACACCGTAGAAGCATCTAAAGAAGAAACTACGCCCGTAGCACTTGATCAAGCTACGGCGCAGTTGATATTAACAAAGGCTATGGCGTAGCAACTCATCCAGCTACACCGTAGCAAAGTCGGGCCTATAAATACCAGCCCTAATTCCGAGTTTATAAATTCACTTTTCACCACACAGAAGTGGGGAGAAACTCAGGGAGCAGGAGGAACGAAGTTCAATCTGCATACAAGCCATTTCTAAGGGAGAATTCACACACCAATCATAAGTTTATTCATTCCTTTGATTTGTATTCGATTCATGTTTACATTTGTGATATTACATTCTTGTTTTACTGCAATTATGAATATGAGTGGCTAAACACCTCTTGGTGTTAGCCTTGTTATGAAATTGTTATTGTTATGAGTTAGTTTCTATGCATCTATTATCGTCTTGTTTGTATACTTTCTTGGCTAGTCATAGGACACTCTAGTTTTGGTAGTGTTGAGTATTGGTAGTTCCTTGGAGGCTTAGTGAATTAACCCTAGGACCCAAGCCGATGAGGATGTGACTTGGTGATAGAAATATCACCATACATGTGCAAATTAACCCTAGGACCACCTACCAATGCGATATGCTTAAAGAAGTTATAGGGGGTGTAAGATGTGACCAATACCCGCATCCCGCTAGACTTGTCCAAGTTAGTAGAGGTACTTAATGACTCTTGCATCTTCGTAGGTTCATGCCGACCGATGAACTCTCGTCGTTATAATAGGCGGGAATAGGACAAGGTGTAAGATAGATTTAGGTGATTTAATCCTCTGATCCTAAATGTGTATAACCCCCAGACGAAACGATAGGATGCACTTGATAGAAAACTAATCATAATAATAACAAGAGTAGTAATTAGGTTAACACTGCTTTTCCCTACTGATTTTCTTCTATTTATTTACTTGTCTTGTCATTTACATTTATTAGTTAATTAATCTCTACAATCATAAACCCCCTTTTAAACGTGACACTAAACTTAGATAGACTCCACACGCATAGCTCTTGGGACGACCTCGGCTTTACCAACTAGTTATACCTCACATGACCGCGTACACTGCCCGATAGTGCATTAGGTAGACCTTAGATAAACGAGCAAATTTATAAATATTAAAACCTGGTCGGTAAAACCTGCATCAAGTTTTTGGCGCTGCTGCCGGGGAGCTATTAGGATTTTATTTAAGTTTGCAATTTTTATTTTTATTTTCAGTTTCTCACGATCATTTTTAAGTTTCAGGTACCATGGCAGAAGTGGACATTGAAAACCTCACGCTTGAGGAATATTTGGCTCTCACACGAGAAGAGCAAGGGCCTGGTTTGGTTAGGCCAGCTATTGGGGATGACGTGCAGTTTGAAATCAAGAATCAGTTCATAAGGGAATTACGGAAAGACCCATTTTCGGGAAGCAAGACAAAAGATGCTCACGAACACATTGACAATGTTCTTTACATTGTTAGTTTGTTCAACATTTCGGGAGTATCTCATGATGCGATAATGCTCAGAGTATTCCCTATGACATTAACCGGAGGAGCCAAGAGATGGATCGATAGGTTACCAACTGGAACTGTTAACACTTGGACTCTCCTGAAGAAGCATTTCATCCAGAGATATTGCCCTCCTTCAAGGACGGCAAAGCAGCTCGAAGATATTCACAACTTCAAGCAAGATGAAGATGAAACATTGTACCAAGCTTGGGATATGTACAATGATCTTTTGTACAAGTGCCCTACTCATGATCTCAACAAGCAACAAGTGGTCAACATTTTTTACAAAGGGATCAATATCTCCACCCGCCAAATGTTGGATTCTCAAGGACCGATCTCTGGAATGACCCCTGCTCAAGCCTTAAAAGCTATTGAAGATATGGCGGACCACTCTCAAAAGTGGCATGAAGGTGGAAGTAGTAGGAGCATTGCTGGAAATTCGGATGGAATTACCCTAATCACCAACAAACTCGAAAGCTTGGGCGCGTGACATGAAGAAGCTCAAGGAGAATGTTCACGCTATTCNAACAAGTGGTCAACATTTTTTACAAAGGGATCAATATCTCCACCCGCCAAATGTTGGATTCTCAAGGACCGATCTCTGGAATGACCCCTGCTCAAGCCTTAAAAGCTATTGAAGATATGGCGGACCACTCTCAAAAGTGGCATGAAGGTGGAAGTAGTAGGAGCATTGCTGGAAATTCGGATGGAATTACCCTAATCACCAACAAACTCGAAAGCTTGGGCGCGTGACATGAAGAAGCTCAAGGAGAATGTTCACGCTATTCAAGTTGGTTGCGAGATTTGTGAAGGACCGCATTTAATTAGAGATTGTCCTTTGAAAGAGAACGATGGAAAAACTAAAGAGGTGAAATATGGGGAAGGTAGACCATTTCAAGGTAACGGTTATCGTACAGGGCCATCAGGTTACAATCGGCCACCTTACGAGAGAAGATCTAACCTTGAACAGTCCATCCAAAAATATTTCAACGAATCAGCTAAGAAGCAAATGGAACGAGAAGGATGGCTTAAAAGTTTTCAAGAAGGAACGGCACTTAACCTAAGAAGCCACGATGAAACGATTAAAAGCCTTGAAACCAAAATTGGGTTGTTGACCAATCAAGTATCCAAGCAAGCTGATAATGCTAAAGGAGAATGCTCTAAAAATTCTGGAGCATGCAAAGCAACATTTTCTAACAATGGTCAACCTCTTTACACTCCTTTCAGGTATTCTAATGAAGAGCTTGAATTTTTTGCTAAACAGGATGAGGAGGAATCTGACAATGAAGAGGATTTCGAGGAAGAAATGGACCTTTTCTCTTTGGATGCTGGAGAAAGAGAAGAAGTAAAGCTAAACGCCACATGCTCAGCAATCATTCAGCATCAATTGCCTCCAAAAGAAAAGGATCCAGAAAGTTTTATTCTCCCTTGTTCAATTGATAGCTTGTTTATTAGTAACGCTTTAGCCGATCTAGGAGCTAGCATTAGTATCATGCCATTCTCTATGTACAAACGTTTAAGTTTAGGTCCTATTAGACCAGTTTGCATGACTATAGAAATGGCCGATAGAACAGTTAGCATCCCTAAGGGCATAGTTGATAGTGTATTAGTTAAAATCGATGAATTCACTTTTTCTGTCAACTTCGTCATACTCAACATGGAGGAAGATAGCAAATTACCAATTATTTTAGGAAGGCCTTTACTTGCCATTGCCCATGCTATGATTGATGTCTTTAATAAACTGATTTCTCTTACTTTTAATGATAAGAAAATAGTTTTTAATATGGATGAAAGGGGGAAGTGTCATAAAATAGAAACTGTTTATGTCATCAACAATGGTAACACACAAATTAATAAGGAAGAGGATTTTTCCCCTGATTTAACTACACATGAACTCTTAACCCCTTATCTTGATGATTCACCTAGTGATTTTTCGCAGGAAAGGTACAAAGAGGAAATAAACCATAGCCCTTCCAACGAGTTACGGCACAAGGAAGGCACTATTCCTAAGTCTAATGCTCGAGGCTCATCAAGAAGAAGGATTATTCCTATGAAAGGAACGGAAGCTGCAAGCGTTATGGGAATGTTAGCCCAACATGACGGGAATAATGGGGAAGTAATTAAGAAATACCATTGGTGTGAGGCCATACCTGTTGACAACGAGATATGGTACGATTTGTGGGCATCTTGCAACCCAAACGCCGATCTTTACGACGGTGGAGATGACACGGATAGAGTAGGAAACAATAAACACCTATGGAGTTCCGCCAATGATAACAAGAGAAGACTCCTTGAGTGGAATGGAACCATGGCATTTGACGATTGGGTTCGAATCGTCTACAGTAAAGTCAGAAGAGATGAAAAACGGAAAATTTGGAATGATCTTAACAGAAAAAACATGCCCACAACAATTATCGAAAAGGCTCTACAAAAAGATGTTAGCCATGACAATTTCACCTCATCACAAATTGAGAGCTGCTAAGAAGGATGTTTCTAGGTCGACTGAGTTTGTTGGTAGTGCTCGATCTTTGGATGCCAATCCTCAACAAGTGAAGCCAGTTTCACAGTTGGGAGAGGGGAATAATACATTAACATAACCTGTTGATGTGAATATTGAAGAATTGAATGCTACTGTTGATTTGTCGAAAGTAACTATGAGGAAACATAAGAAGCCTAAGGTTGTTAATCCTAGTTCTAATCAGCCTATACTTGCATCGTCTGGTCCTATTATTACTGAGTGGAGTGTTGATGATGGAGATATTGAATTATCTACGATTGTGGAAAAGAATAATCAAGTGAAGCCGGTTTCACTTGATCCTTTAGTTAATGATCCGAATGGTCCACATGGGGCTTCTAATAAGTATCATAGTTCTGATAAGCTTGATATGAATGCACATGGGGCTGTTGGTATTGATAAGGTTGGCGTGGATGCTTTGAAACAACCTCCTACATCATATGCTAGTGCTACCTCTAATGAGCCTAAGCAACACACATCTAACTTTCGTAGGCTAGAGTGTAACATGAAAGCAAATGGCGTGGATCTTTCTATCCCTATGAAAGTGGTTGAAGAGGTAAACACGAGGTTTGAGAATACTCTGTATGGGTATTTCCTTGGTCAACGCCTTGCATTTCCTGTTGTTGATTACTATGTACGCAATGCGTGGGGTAAGTTTGGTATACATAAGGTAATGATGAATGCTAAGGGGTTCTTCTTCTTTAAGTTCAACTCGAAGAAAGGTGTTGATGATGTGCTTGAAAATGGTCCTTGGTTGATTAGAAATGTTCCTATTATTCTCAAACCATGGACTTTGAATACTAACCTACTTAAAGAGGATTTGACTAACATCCCGGTGTGGGTTAAATTCCATGATGTGCCTCTTGCTATGTTTTCTGATAATGGTCTCAGTCTTCTTGCCACATTGATTGGTACGCCCAAAAGGTTAGACACTTATACTAGCCAAATGTGCAAGAAATTATGGGGCCGTAGTAGTTTTGCTAGATGCATGATTGAAGTGAAGTCGGATGAGGTGCTTAGGGATAGTCTCACTGTTTAGATACCTTTACTTGATGGTTCGGGGTCTACTATTGAGAAGATTCGGGTTAAATACGAGTGGAAACCACCGCGTTGTGATAAGTGTAAGATTTTTGGTCATACTCTTATTGATTGTCCTAAAGTTTTGTTACCTCCTATCCAGCCTACTATGACTGTTAATGATGGTTTCAAGACTGTCAATAATAAGAAGAAAGGGAAACAAGGTGGTTCTACTATTCCGGGTCAAGGAGGGGTTCCTAAACCTGCTATGGGTAAGCAGTTTCAGTATCGAGCCAAAAAGACTCCTCCTGAACCTAAGAAAGTGGATGGCAATAAGAAGAATGCTTCTGATGTGGCTAGTTCGAGTGGAACGAAGATCCCTACATCTAACCAGTTTGATGCTCTTAATATGAAAGATACGGATGCTTTCGGCATTCCTTCTAATGATACCAACAAGGATGTGGCTTCTGGTCATACAATGGAAGTTAATGAAGATGAGTCTACTAAGACAGGTAATGCATCACAAGAACCCCTTGTGAGCGATTTGAAAGAGAAGGAGTCGGTTGTGGATCCTAAAACTAGTGATTCTTGTACTCTGCCCGCCTCTTCTACTAAGAGAGTTAACCCTTTTTCTAAGGTGGGAGAGATTGTGGTTTCTGATTCTGAAGATGAGGTGGTTGCTAACCCATTTGATAAGTCTGCTAATCTATTCGGTGGTGGCCAAGAGTTTGAAAATGATTATGATGACTATGACTACGATGACTATGCGAACCAAGTTTATGATCTTCCAGGGAATTTGGATGCTTTTAATGCCATGTATGGCACCAAGCTTCAAGGTCTTAGGAAGTAATTTTATTTCGTTATGTCCTATGTTATCTTTTGAGTAGTGGTTTGTTTTCTTATTTAGAAAATAGGAAGTATCTTGTTATGCAAGTTTTTTGCCTATGTAACGGGCTGAGATATGGGATTTCACTCATATCCATTGTACTTAAACGTTCTGGTTAATATATTTACCAGGGTGCAGGATTACTCCCCTTTACCCCAAAAAAATAGAGAGAAGCGCAAACAAAAAAGCGCATTGGTGAGAGCAAATAAAAACCCGTGATATCAATGGTAATAAATTATGGGCATCTTGTGACCCCTATGAAGATGAGTGTAATGGAGGAAGTAGCATTGCACGAGTAAATGATGATGAGTACCTATGGACCTCAACAAATGATAACCAAAGGAATGAATTGGAATGGGTTGATAATTTAGTATTTGATGATTGGATTAAGATCAAGTATGGAAAAATTGATGCGGCTACAAAGGAAAAGATTTGGAAAGGATGTGTGAGCCGGTCAAATCCATGCGAATGTAAAACCAACGATGAAGGAAAGGAGTATAATAAAACCATATGGGAAGATGAACAAAACCAACGCAAGAGGGAGGTTGTTGAAGAAAAACTAAACCAAAATGGAACAGAATACGATGAGGATGACATCGACGGAATAATGGATTACCTAGAGTTACAAAGGGCTGATGGATTCACTGATCCTAATGATGAGACCTATGAACAACGACGGTGTAAACTTCTATGCATTGTAAGAACTTATTTATGTTATATGGAGCTAATTCTTTTATCTTCTTGGCAAGACTTATAATACAATGGACGTGTTTTGATTGGGGTTCTGTTGGTTATATTGTGTTTCTGTGTTCCCAAATTAGGGTTAAGATAATCAATGAGTACCGGATATTCACTTGAAATCGTGGTATCACTTTCCAATAGAAACTATTCGACCCTATGCCTGGGTTACACGAATATATCTATGGGATAAGACCAAGTGATGTTCTTGTTTTAGGCACAAATCAAGAACAGAATTGTATTCAAGTGTTTAGGGTTTCTATGTTTCATATATTCATGCAGAATGTTATGATCTCTATTTATAATAGAGAATACTCAAACCCTAGCCCATGGAATTATGTATAATTAACGGCCCATTAATTATATCATAATACTTTCCATAATAGTAGGAATCAGTGGTTAAAAACGAGCAGCAGAATAAACTGATGCTATCAGCAGATTCACACTAGCAGCAGATTCAGCAGCAGTATCAGCACACTAGCAGCAGATTCAGCAGCAGAATCACCTAGCAGCAGATTCTTTTCATAACCACTATTGAGTCAGGGTGTTCATGGACCTAATGGGTGTACACTCCATACCTCCAAACCCATTACCAGGTGTGAACTCATCCCTCAAGTGCACTAAATTTACCAACAATCCTCCCCAAATTTAGTTCACTTCCTTCGCATGAAAAATAAACACAAAACAAAACAAGTGCATAAATGAAAATATCCTGAGGATTGAATTTTCACATTAGTACATATACGTTCAAACATTCGAGAATCAGGGCGTTCTAAGAANAAACAAAACAAGTGCATAAATGAAAATATCCTGAGGATTGAATTTTCACATTAGTACATATACGTTCAAACATTCGAGAATCAGGGTATTCTAAGAATTGAACCCTTCAACCCATTTGAATACCTGAAGATAAATACACACAAGTTTTCAAACACTTAAATACTCCTGACACTATTACAAGCCATGTGTCCATATCCAATTCATAAATGTTGTAAAAGCTAAAAGTCCAAAGCTTCCTAAAGTAGCAAAACTTCAACATTTACATAGGTGGTTCATCTTTTAATCATGCTCCTGCTCAGCACTTTGTCAAAGAAAATAACCATTAAGAAGTGAAGACTTCATCCTCCTTTCCAGCAGGTAACAAGCACAACCTTGGGATGTATGTGATACATGTGCTTCAGTCCACAAAATGTTCAGCTTTCCACATTGAACTCAACTTCCAAGTTTCCTCAGAAGGGAGTTGGGTATCTTTGCATTGAGTGACTAAGTTGGACTTAAACCCATCCCTTTAGCAGACTTTAAAACCAAGTCTCTAGCCAAACCCTTCGTCAAGTGATCAGCTAAATTTTGTTGAGATTTAACAAACACTATAGATACCACCCCATTCATGATAAGCTCACGAATCATGCTATGCCTGACACCTAAGTGTCTAGACTTCCCATTGTACATCTGGCTATAAGCCTTTGCCAATGTAGCAGCATTATCACAACGGATAGAAATAGGTGCTATAGGTTTAGGCCACAATGGAATCTCAAGAAGCAAGTTCTCAACCATTCAGCCTCTTTACCAGCAGCAGCTAAAGCAACAAATTCAGATTCCATGGTTGAACTGGTAATGCAAGTTTGTTTCTTGGATGCCCAAAAAATTGCACCTCCACCAAGTATGAATACCCAGCCACTGGTAGATGAATTATCTTCAGTGTTACTGATCCAACTTGCATCAGTGTATCCTTCCAACACTGAAGGATAACCAGTATATGAAAGACTATAATTCATAGTTCTTTTCAAATACTTAAAGACCCTCTGAATTGCTTGCCAGTGATGAGCACTAGGATTACTAGTATACCTGCTCAGTTTACCCACTGCAAAAGCAATATCAGGCCTTGTACAAGTCATGGCATACATCAAGCAGCCAATTACCCTAGAATACTCAAGTTGAGATACAGCTTTACCAGTATTAGGCATTAGCTTCTCACTTGTATCCATAGGAGTACTCACTGGAGTACAATCAAAGTAATTAAATTTCCTCAACACCTTCTCAATGTAATGAGACTGGGAGATAGAAATTTTGTTACTTTCATGTTTAATCCTAATACCAAGGATAACATCTGCCTCCCCATATCCTTCATGGAGAACTTTGATGACAAAAATTCTTTTGTAAGATCAACTTGATTTTTGTCAGTGCCAAAGATCAACATGTCATCAACATATAGACAAATGATGACTCCTTTACCAGATTCATCAAATTTGCTATATACACATTTGTCAGCCTGATTAAGTGAATAACCACTAGACAAAACCACTTCATCAAATTTTTGATGCCATTGCTTAGGTGCCTGTTTTAGTCCATAAAGAGACTTAATCAGTTTACACACCTTATTTTCATTGCCAGGCATGATGAAGCCCTGAGGTTGGTTCATGTAAACCTCCTCATCTAAGTCACCATTCAAGAAAGCTGTCTTCACATCCATCTGATGTATAATCAGATTGTGAATTGATGCCAAAGCAATTAGCAATCTTATGGTACTGATACGAGCCACAGGAGCATAAGTATCAAAATAGTCTATTCCTGACTTTTGTTTAAAGCCTTGAATAACTAGTCTTGCCTTGAACTTTTCAACAGTTCTATCTACCTTCATTTTCTTTTTGAAAATCCATTTGCAACCTAGAGGGTTGCAACCAGGTGGTAGATCAGTCAACACATAAGTGTTATTGCCCATGATGGAGTCCATCTCATCATTAATTGCTTCTTTCCAGAAAGCAACATCCTGGGACTTCATTGCTTCTTCAAATGTTTTGGGATCATCCTCAACAATGAAGCAATATGAGTATTGGTCAGAGACCTCACTCCTTGTACCTTCAATTAAGTATAATTAAAACTCAGGTCCAAATGACTTTGGAGTCCTCACCATATTCCTCCTTCTGAGCTCAGGTTCAGGTTGTTGTTCCACAACCTCAGTAGGAACTTCATCAGATACTTCTGAAGCACCATTGTCATTGGTTCCATTTGGAATCCTTTGACTTGGTCTAGGGATAGATGAGAATCTATTCTCATCAAAGAGTGCATCCCTTGATTCAATTATAGAGTTAATTGAAACAGATTCATTAGGTTCAATAACATAGAACCTATATGCCTTGGAATGCTCAGCATATCCAACAAAGATGCATTCAATGCCTCTTTCACCCAAAGTTTTCTGCTTTGGATCAGGGAGTCTTACAACAGCCCTACAACCCCAAATCTTGAGAAAGTTCAGGTTGGGTTTTCTTTTAGTCCAGAGTTCATAAGGGGTAACCTTGTTCCTTTTGTCGGGAACCCTATTTAATAAATAGCAAGCTGTCAACATAGCTTCACCCCAGAACCCTTGACTCAGCCCTGAATAGGA
>LBNU01022431.1:48159-73100 GCA_014162995.1 Artemisia annua
AGAATCAACCATTTTGTAATTGTTAAAATTACTTACAAGGAACTTCTTACTTGATGCATCCTCACCCATATACTTGGCTTCCAAGGAATCCCATAGTTCTTTAGAAGACTCAACATTCTGATAAATATCAAAAAGTGAATCAGACATACCATTGAGGATTAAACCTCTGCAAACATAGTCATCATTCTCCCACTTGCTTCTTGCTCTCATCTGTTCCATGGTAGCATCATCCCCATAATCTTCAGGAATAGTAGATGTGAGAACAGACACCACATTCATGCTTGTCAGCAAGAACTGCATCTTTTTCTGCCATCTTCTGAAATCAACACCTTCAAACTTTTCCAGCTTGGAAAAGTTAGCAGCCATATGTCTCATAACAGCAGCCATTGATTATCACTAATAGTTTCTATTGATTGTTGGTTATATTGTGTTTCTGTGTTCCCAAATTAGGGTTAAGATAATCAATGAGTACCGGATATTCACTTGAAATCGTGGTATCACTTTTCAATAGAAACTATTCGACCCTATGCCTGGGTTACACGAATATATCTATGGGATAAGACCAAGTGATGTTCTTGTTTTAGGCACAAATCAAGAACAGAATCGTATTCAAGTGTTTAGGGTTTCTATGTTTCGTATATTCATGCAGAATGTTATGATCTCTATTTATAATAGAGAATACTCAAACCCTAGCCCATGGAATTATGTATAATTAACGGCCCATTAATTATATCATAATACTTTCCATAATAGTAGCAATCAGTGGTTAAAAACGAGCAGCAGAATAAACTGATGCTATCAGCAGATTCACACTAGCAGCAGATTCAGCAGCAGTATCAGCACACTAGTAGCAGATTCAGCAGCAGAATCAGCACACTAGCAGCAGATTCAGCAGCAGAATCACCTAGCAGCAGATTCTTTTCATAACCACTATTGAGTCAGGGTGTTCATGGACCTAATGGGTGTACACTCCGTACCTCCAAACCCATTACCAGGTGTGAACTCATCCCTCAAGTGCACTAAATTTACCAACAGGTTCAAAGTGTTTTGTTTGAGTTCATAAAAAGGATGTATATTTAAAGGGCATGTGAGACCTTAGTTTGTTATGTTAAGGTGTTATATTAACATAGACTTTGTTACGCAAGGCGTATTCAATTTGTTGGAACTCGGCTTTAAGTCCATGACTTCCTTTTTGATCGTCTTGAGATGATCGACCCAGTTTTATCATATACTTATTCGACATGTGGTAGTAGATCACTTAGTTGGTTACTTGGTATCACATTTTTTCTTGCAATTGGACATTGTGATACCTCACCATGTTGACATGAGACTCGTTAGTTGGCCAATGATGGCCATGGGACCAGTTGGTGGGACAATAAGACCGGTCGGTGTGGCGTTAGCTTTTAGTTAAGATAGAATAATAGGGGTTATAATTGTATCTCCCAAGCATTAGAGAGATATAATCTTTATTAAGATTGATAAAGTATTTTTTTTAAATCGAAAGCGAGTCTGACTCACACAGTAGTTTAGACTCGCCATATTACACTCAAATAAAAAGGTGCACTCTCCACACACCAAAATTTTATTGCATCACAACATAACACAGACACACATTCACGTATTGCTGATTATTCGCTTACTAGTAGTAACCGGCATCAGAGGCTGCAGGATTAGTAGGCGTGCATAGATGCTGCTTAATACGGTTCAAGGAGGCCAGTTTGGTCATGGCAACAAAGGAAAGCAATGTATTTTTCCATCAACCGGTGACACTCAGGGCAACGCATGCCTTCAGGGATTCTACCAGCTGCAATGGGAAACTCAAAGCGACAACAGTTATTTGCCGCAACATGAAGCTTGTCATGGTAGTCCTTAAATGACGAATCAAATCCCCTATTGGGAATGTGCTCCTTCCATAAGTCAAAGTCAACAGGTGTTTGCAACATGGTAGATCCATGTCCGTTGGTGAGTATCTGTGATCCTCTACAAAGTAAAGCCCATGATCCGTCCTTGTCGTAGCTGAGTAGTTTCTTGATCTGCAGCATTATCATGTCTTGATCATCAGCTTTCTTAAGTTGGATCTTGGAAAACAACATGCTTTCTAGACGTGTCCAGAAGAACCAGATTAGCGCAGGGTCTTGCCAGCAGTAACTAAGCTTCTCCACATTGATGGTGTTGATTGCCCTACGGACAGTTTCCCTTTTCTTGCTTTTTCCAACATAGGCCATTTCTAATGGGATGCGTGCAGCAGTTGCCATGGCCCGTGCACTGTTGGTGAATTTGCGAATCCACTCAATGTCATCCCCTCCGTACAAGAATATGTATTTGTCATCTTTTACCTAAAACAAGAAGTGACCCATCTCATACTTGAAAATACTGTCTTCCAAGAAAAAAATTGTGTCATAATCAACGAGATACTTACCCAATTTAGTATGGTGGGGTCCATGCCACTGACCAGCAACTCCAGCCTCCAAGTTTCCTCCCTCCACAAAGCTTCCTCTCTGGCACTAGTAAACGGGAAGGCGTTGCTTCCCCAAATCCACATCATGTGAAGGGCATTCGGGCTCAACTCTCTTCCTTGTGGGTCCAGCACTACGAGGATCGGCTTGTTCCTAAAGTGCCACCTATCTCCGATAGACTTTTTAACTGCCCTGTCAATGATGTTAGGGTGGTACACCGAGTACCATGGCATAGTGCTCTTCATCTCCTCAAACTGTCTTTCCATTGCTTCAGTGTACTCTACGTAAGGATCCACAATAGGCATCCATACAAGCTCATATAATGCATCCATCCTTGTTCCTTGAACCCGGGACTCACTGTAGATTTGCTCAAGGATTAAAAGCTCGTCTCGGGACATGTCTAGCCCGGATATCAGCAACAATACATTCCTTCTCCTAAGAACTTCTAAGCTGACCTATTGAAGTTAATTCAACATTAAAGTTAAATAAAGAAAGATAAGAAGCTGCTTTGTTTCGACAAATATACGTAGAATGTGAATTATTGCTCAAACAAACCCTTTGCTTAGTATTGCCATCATAGAGTGGTAGTATGTCATCCCTTGGACTAATCAAGGTTTTAAGGACTTTCATGTTGTCGATATGGATTGTATCGAATAGCTGATTGAATGAGTTTCGGAATTCCATCTCCTTCCTGTCACCTGCATCAGTCAAATAAGACAGTGTCAAATCTATTATTTACAATGGTTATTTGGATAACATACTACCTAACTCTTTCATTCCATCTGAGACATTAAAAAGTTTTATGCTTTGTTTGGTCATTATATATATAACAAAAAAACCCTATAAAATTTAACCGGCATACAGAAATGATAGTGTTTGTATAAGCGTAAACATATCTTTCACAAATTTATGACCCAAACCTGACCACCATCGTTTACTAACTCGTGTCAAATAAAAAATTACAATGACTAAAACATGACAAGTGTATAAAGTGTCGAGAATATACCAACAACACGATGGCATTCTTCCAGTTGCTTCTTGAGAAAATCAAGTAAGTGGTTGATCTTAAGTATTAAGGTCGACAGTTCCCATGACTGCATGTCTGCGGATGATATTCCGTACCTGTGTAATGAAAATTCACTGTCAATATCTTTTTTAGTCACTAGTCAATACACATTTGTGAATTCAACAGTATCTAAGTTTTATTTACTCGTGTCCCATGCTGGTGAGGCTAGTAATCTGTGCAGCACAAGCGATGATTCCTCTAACATTCCAGTAAACAGCAGTAGGAATGGTATTCAACGCTCTAGCCATAGCCGGTACGTCGTGAGTAATGTACATCGATGGGAGCTCCTTGAAACGGATGATGCATTGGGTTAATTCAAGGACAGCCTTGATGAGTTTGTTAAGGGCATCAAATCGAGGTTTCAATGGGGCTGAATGCTCCATTATCATGGGTACTTGTTTGAGTATGGCCATTGATCTCGCCAGCTGGTTTGATGAATAAATTTGAGCTAGAAGCCAAAACTCTCCGTAGTTTAGAGCAAAAGCTGCGAGAGTCAACACAAGCTTCGCATCCCAGTGGAAGTTACTCACGGTGTGAAATAGTGCTAGGGCTGTCGTGTGTCCATCCCCACCAGTTAAGCACTTGAACGCCATCTAAAATGTTTAACAAATATGATATTTTAAATTACGTGTTGGTATCAGCAGAAGATGAGAATACTAATATAGGCATAAAGATTTGAGATAAAACCTCGCAAGCAAGTCTGTCGATAATGTGTGACAATGAGTTAAGCATGACAACTGCGTTTGTTGGGTGGGATATGTTGTTCTCAAGTTTGGCCACATCTCCTGTATGTGCGACCTACATTGGATTCAGGAAGATCATTAACACAACAATTAAAATATGTAAAGTGTGTTTACTTTAGAAGGTCAAATAAAATTTATACTTCCATAACAATTTTTANGGAACTTATAATCGTACAATAGTCTAAAAAGGAGTAGATATCCTCATGAATTGCATGAGGAAATTGTGTGTAATAGTTCAAAGTGTAGGCAGATATTATGTTTTTGCATGCTCATATACATGCTAACATATTATTATTTATAAAGAAAAAACGCATACTCATGTGTATAAAGAGTGAATGAAAATTGCACATTTGTTATAGTGTAGTAAAATATGGATGAAAAGTAGACTTAAAGCATAAAAGATGAAAATACCGGTGAAGTAGAATCAGCATTGATGGTTGCATATTTTAGAATTTCCTCCACAATGTGGAGAAGAGGTTTGACATCAACATCAGTGCCATCAGGGAGATGAGTATCCATCACTTGCTTCATGATTACATTGTCGTCTGATGCACTAAAGATGGAGTTTCTTTCACCTCCATCCTGCTTTAGCATCATCGGATTGTGTGCAGGACTCACCATCTCACGGTGCATAGGTGTACGCATTGGATTCATCATTGGATTCATCATTGAATTCAGCATCGGGTTGCTTTTGGGACCCATCAACTGGTTCTGCTGATGTGGCAATCCATTAGTTGCCATGCCCAACAGCTGCTGCGCCACTGGGTTACTCATGGGACCCATTAGTTGCTGTTGGTGTTGCTGGCGCGGCTGTTTCTGCAACGGGTTCATAGATGAACTGACGACCCCTGTAAACGGGTTTGTGTTTGTTGAGGGACTGGAGCTTGTTAACGGATTGGTAGCTGTTAAGGGATTGGGACCTGTTAACAGGCGTTTCTCGGGGTTTGATGATGGTAAGGCCGTGTTGTTGGTGTAACTGGAAAGTGATTGGTCCATTTTGATGAAAGACAATTGAAGTTGGTTTGTTTGTGCACTTCCTTTGGGATAACATGACTGGCTTTATATACATATTACGAAACGGAATAAAGTGGTAGTTGAGTTACTGAATCAACTTCCTTGCTTCATTTGGAGTCAAGAAAACTTATTGTTAATTTGAAGATTTCTCCCTTTTGTGGTATGTACTCTATTTCTTACCAGACCACCGGCATCTTTCACTTTTCCTATTTGTATTTCTTACCAGACCACCGGCATCTTTCACTTTTCCTATTTGGTGTCCAAGAATCTACAAGCAGTACCTATGAGATCGGCGTGTTTCATGCAACTGCTTTGTTAATTGTACTTGGTGCATATGCATATGTTAAGTTTTTAAAAATGTGTGTTCTGTTAAAACAATGTTGTTAAAGTTCTCAGCTTGTCACTGCACATTTTTGCTAATAGTAACTTACCTTTTATTACTATGATAAGACTGGTATAAACCGAAGGCAAAGTTAACCGGAGCCAGCACAACGTGAAACATGCTTGTGATTCCTTGCTAATTCTGTTTGTCTTGGAATAAATATATTCGGAACTAAAGAACTGGTAAAACAAACAAGCAAGCACAGGGAAAAGAAAAAGATATCTTCTTTTCCTGGATACAATGTTGTTTTCCTAGATTTATTGTTGCTATTAATCAATTGATGTGACCTAAAAGGAACTTCAAAAGTAGAAATATATCTTCTTATTTGCTTTCTTGCTAACTGTTTAATTAATTCATCAAATATTCTCTTAGGAAATAATCAAATAAAGCACTTGCAGCATAGTATAAAGTCCTTGGTTATTATTTATTAGATATGCATTTTAGTCACTTTTTCAACCCAAATCATTGGCCAAAATAATACGGAGTATCAGATGAACAAAAGGTGAATACGTATACTTATGTGTATTGACATTAGATTCATTTTCATCATAACTTGGATTACCATGCATTCATATTATTAGTGATAACTAGGGGTGGCAATCCGGGTCGGGTTCGGGTTGGCGGGTCAGGAAACACCAACTTGAACATGACCCATTTAAATCATCAGGTCAGCTATGTCAACCCTAACCTGTTTACACATAACCTGAACCTGACCCATTAAACCCGTATATATACTTGGGTTGGCGGGTTAAATAGGTACACGGGTTGAATAGGTTAAACGGGTTTCAGGTAGATCTATTTAACCCGTTTTATTTATAAATGTTGACACATTAGTCATTACACGAGTTAAACGGGTTTGTGAGTGAACCCGTTTAACCCATTTAACCTGTATAATAAAATATAAATAATTTTTTATTTAAGAAAAAAACCTTAAACGGGTTGGCGGGTCGACCCGCTTAATTTATTCTCAACCCGAACCTGACCTGTTTAATAAGCGGGTTAGATGGGTCAACCCAAACCCGACCCGAAATATACTTAGACTCAACCCGAACCTGTTAATTTTCGTGTCGGTTTCAGGTCGGGTTTCGTGTCGGGTCAGAAATTGCCACCCCTAGTGATAACTATATGAATAACGCATTAATGTATAAGGGTATGATCATCACAAGACCACACACAACATCATGATTGTCATAGGCTCTTTTAAGTATTCTTTGACATATTCGAAATTTACATTTTATCGTGTATTAAACTTCTCGTACAAGTATATCATAATCATTTCTCATTTTTAAGTTTCTATTTGATATAAAACATGGGAAACCTCGGACACAGGTCTGGTCAAGTCAGGACCCCTGGCTCACTCGAGTCAAGAGACATATCCTGGTCTAATGTTTGTAGATTTTGTAGCAACTACAGCAAGCCAGACCTTTTAACTTGTGGAAGTGCTATTATAAACTCAGGGAGAATTTAGCATCTCGTTATAAAATTAGTAACTCTAATAAACGTAAAAGATCTTAAAGAATCAAGGATGATACAAAAATGAACGGGAAATAAATTCTCTGCAACCTTCACCATGATTATCCTCATTCAAAATTAGAAGAAGCTACGCTTAGGACGTTCCTCTGCAACATTAACCCTGATTGCCCTCCCATCCAAACTCTGCATCATATACACAAATCACCAATTCAATAAGATCACGACTTCCATAGTTTATAATAATCAGATATTGATATTCGCTTGACAACAGTCCTTTGTAAATGTGACATTTTAGCCCATTTACTTGTAAACAGGTCGGTTTGGGTTGCATTGATCACAGGCAGGTCAAAAGTAAAGGCGGTCAAATGGTTGAATGCGTTGAAAACGTTCAAAGTTTATTTTACACAAAAATACTTTAAATTAAATGTTTTGGACTAATATTGTAATATCATTGTAATTAACTCCTTCATTACTTGTAGAAAAAAGTGGCCAAAAATTATTACTGGTCAGGACCATTAGGGTGAACCCTGCAAACCCAACAAGGCCTGTTACTCAACCTGCCCAACCCGTCCAAATTGACACCTCTAGTAGTTTGGATACCTGTCCATCGAGAGCAGCAATGGCATCGTTCATTTCAGCCTCACTTGCCATTGTTACAAAACCAAACCCACGTGAACGACCACTTTCACGATCATAGATCACCCTTGCATCAACCACCTTCCCATGTTCATTGAACACCTGTTCCAGTCGTGCATTATCCACTTCCCATGCAAGGTTTCCCACATATATCTTGTATGCAGTAGCTACTACTCGTCTTTCCGGCTGTGAACCTCTTGGTGCAGCTTTGTTTACTGTAAGAAGCCTTCCACTTATATCCTGTTCAAAACAATATTGACATCATAACATGCTAGCAATTGATAGTGCAATACATAGTTTTTCTTATATTACTATTTTATCCTATTCCTTAAAGAAAGGCTGCATTTCTCTTAATATGTTTTGCTTTGGATTACATTGGGTGTTTGGCATTGCGTTTTGAAAGTGACTATGATTATTATGCAGCAAATAATCAGTTTCAGTGTTTGGGTATAGTAAAACTGATTCTAAATAACTGATTATCTAGGTGTCAAAATGTTTAGGATAACAGATTAGGACTTTAGTAGTAGTTACAACACATAATCTTAACACAAATTCACGGTTTTTCATGTTTGGGATTGCTTATATAAGTGCTTATCTATGTATAGCATAGTTTTAAAGCAAATAAGCAAATTCCAAACACCCTATCGGAAACTGCTTAATTGCAGTTTTAAAGCTAGTAGGTAAATCCCAAACACTCTACCAAAAACTACTTATCCGGATTTTCTTATAGCTAGTTATCTAATCCTAATTATTCCACACATCAAATAGAGACTTTCACAACACAATGCTACTAAACACAAATAAGAAATCAACCAACAGCCACAGGAATCATAAAAATAAAAATAAAAAACTTTACATATCCATTATATGCCTCCACAGCTTTCTCAGCTTCTTCAACTGTACTCATTGTCACAAATCCAAACCCTCTACTTTGTTCAGTATCCCTATTATATATCACCTACAAAACCAAAAAACACACCTTTTATCATAACCCCAAAAAAAAAAAAAAAAAAAAAAAANACCTTTGTCATACCTCAGCAATCTCAACAGTTCCAGAAGAACTAAACAACTGAGCCAACTTTTCACTGTCATAATCATAAGGCAAATTTCCCACAAAAATCTTGGCATCCTCTGGTGGCTCAGAGTATGTTCCTTCTTCTTCTACACCTTCTGCTTCTGCTTCATTTTCATCTTCAGCAGTTTCTTCAGTTTCAGTTGCTTGTTGTGACCATTCTGAGGTATGGGTTACAAAATGGGTCATTTTGGTTGGTTTTAGTGGGACCCATGATGAGAAACTAATGGGTTTGAATGGTTTTGAAGGGAGAGTTAAGTAAGTGTTTGAGGCATGAGTTGTGGTTATGGTTAAGTTTGGTTTGAGGTTGAGTAGTTGAAATGGAAGGATAGTTGTAGCAGAAGTCATAACAAGAAGTGGGTTGGGTTGAGGAGATGGTGGAGGATAAGGTGGGAAGATGCAAAGACTTTGCAAGGCTTAAGATTGTTTTGTTGTCAAAGGTTAGATTTTTCTGGTTTTGTGGGAGGTTTTGGTTTGTCTAGTGTGGTCCTTTTGTATTGAGATTTACTATTTTATGGTCCTTGAACAAGTTGATTTTGGTTATGGTGAAAATTATCTAGTTTAAATAGAAATGAAGAAATGTGAATTCGGAAAGTCGTATGAAATTTGTTTGTTTATGACTAATAGAGATAGCTGTCTGAAAATAAAAAGTGATAAAATTGAGAGTCTCCGCATATAGTCAACTTTTATATAAACATAACAAACAAGTCCACAAGGTTTGAGAACGGTAAATTTTTATGATCTACACCTTCTATCTCACAAATACTTAGATACGTCTCCAATGAGACTTGAGCACATAATCTTTTCGGTGATGAGTCACTAGCATACCGCTAGGTCAAAGACCTTTGGTACCAAATATAATATTAAAAACAGATGGTACAACGGTTTGTATATATTGTCCGGCTTTTTGAACGATTAAGTTATAGGGTTAAAGCTTATTGACAAACACTAAGGTGAACTCCTTCATTGTGCGCGCGTTGGCATGACCACTTCATGTTTCTTTACATCAAACATGATTCGAACTTGAAACCTAATAATAGTAGTTACAAGCTTTTGCCAACTTGATTTGAGAATTATACTGTTTAGGCGAGGATGAAGGTTTCAATGGTTTTTGAATCCACTTATACAAAAACAGAAAGGAAGAACAAAGTCTTTTCCAAATGACAGCTTAAATGTTCTCAAGTTTGTTTTTTGAAGAAAAGGTAAAGTAAAGAAAGTAATGTAAAGAAAAATAAAGAAAGTGGTGGGTCCTCAACTTTCATCTCATTTATGGGATAGAAATATAATAGAGTAAAAATACAAAGACTCCCTCTTCACTCCACTTTCTTTCCTTCATTGAAAAAAGGGTTAATGGCATGTAATAGCTACATACTTTCCCNACTGTCCATACTCGCTATCTTGAGCCCATACTCGCTAAACTCTTCAGCCCATACTCGCAATTCAGCCCATACTCGCAAGATGATATCCTTACTCGCAAGCGATAAGGAAATAAGAAGGCTTACTCGCCAAAATAAGAGTGATACTCGCAAAGAAAAAATGATACTCGCAGAAACCAAAACCTAATACTCGCAAAAACACCCAAATTTCCTTACTCGCAAAACCCTAAAATCCATACTCGCAAAGGAACAGAAACCCACGACTCAGCCTTTAAAACCCACGACAATCACCATAAAAACCCAATAATCAAACCCACTTATTGCTAGATGCCTATACCCAAGAATAAGATGAAACCCTAGATGTTTGTGGCGCTAAATCTACACGACCAGCCACAAAACTAATCAAAGAGCCACCAAACCCACGACTAGCAACCTAAAACACCCAAAAAACACCACGAATCGCCCCTGGTTAGCTCTGATGCCACTTGTTATAACCAAGAATCGTTATTCAGGAGGTCGGGGATGCTCGAAATAAAGGTTAAACATGGTATATTAGATTAAAGAATTGGGGAAGGTGTGTGTGTTTTCTAGAGAGAGAAAGGGAAAACCACACACACCTCCTTATTACAATGAACATCCACCTCTCCTAGTTGAAACTAGGAGAGTATATATACTACTAATCACTAAAACTATGTCCTAATGTCAGAACTAGTCCTTGTGATATGATACTATTGCAATTCCCGACTATAACATTATTTTCAAGGCTAACAATACTTTTGCTGACGTGGCATGATTGGCAACCGGCTAAACAGGTTAAAATTAAATACGTGGATTTTTTTTCCAACTCCATCTTCCTCAACTCGTCCCATATCATGTATCCAACTCCATGTTCCGGCCACTTTTGCTTACGTGGCATCATCTAGTCCCATATCATGTATCCTCTCGCCTTCCCACGCCTTCAATCCACTTCTACGAGTACTCTCAAAATCTAATTCTAATCCTTTTCCTTTATCCAAAACTGAATCATTCGTAATACTTGTTGAAGCCATAGGTTTCACAAGGTAAAATTAGGCAAGTTAAAAGAGGACACTTGGTGTTTGGTTATAGATTCCCAAATGAGATTGTTGTGTTGGGAAGGTTTTGAAGTTGGGGACGACATGGGTGGGGTTACAGGGCCTCTGTTTGATATGCGAAGAGGAGGCAGTGAAGACGGAACTGAATCATGAAAAATGGTGAAACGATGGTTTGATGGGTGGTGGCTTACATCCCTGCAGATTCATATCAAAATCTATAACTATTAAGATAATGAAAAAAGTCAACTTAATCACATCAGTACACCGGATCCAAGAACCTCAATCAGCTAATGTATTTGCATAAAACATCAATTTTCACAAAATTTTCTAAATTAATTAAATTTAATCACTAAGCTTACATCCAGATTGAGCTATTGCTTATATGAAAATAAAATGGTGTTGGATGGGACGAGTTGAGGAAGATGGAGTTGGATGGGAGATGGATTTATGCGGATGTTGATAAGAAGAAGATGGAGTTGGATGGGATTTTGGGGACGGCTCTTGTGGATATGTATGCGAAGTGTGGTTGTATTGTGTGGTGTTTTTGAGTGTTATATGTAGGTTGCAGAAAAAGATTACCAGAAAAGTGCCGGAAGAAGTGGAGAAGATGACCGGAATATGATTACCCAATTTTGTAGGTTAAATGATGATATCTACACAAAAATATGAAAGTTTGTAGGGTATTCTTGTAATATTTTGGGTTGGTATCTGATAATGGCACAAGTGGGAAAGTATGTAGCTATTACATGCCATTAACCCTTGAAAAAAACTCAAAAACACAACAATATTTTGTTTCACTCCCTTTCATCTCAAAAAAAACTTGAGAACAAAATTTTGGTTTTGGTAGGTATACATTTTAGAGCAATTAAATCCATTTGAAATTATTAGTTGAGTATGATTAAATCTGCATTGCTCTCTTGTATTATTAGGTGTCTTGACTCTTGACCATATTAAATTTGTATCTATCAACATTAGAATTATTATTTACTTTTTTTTTTCAATTTTAATAATTGTTTATTTATATTTTCTTATTGGTAGCATAAACCCCATGTTGATAGGTTAGTTACATAAAATTCAAATTGGGTAAAGGGAAAGGGAATGTAAAGGAATGAGTGGGGTGGTTAATCAATCTCTTACTCCTCAATTTAGTCTATAATGGTTGATTACCCACTACGGGGTAATCAATACCTTTGCACTCTCTAACCAAGCACCATCATTCGAGTGAGGTGTGCCCTTTTGAATTCCTTACCCATTCCCCAACCCCCTTAACCCCCACCAAGCACCCCTAAGTAATAAACAACTATTATTAACTAATTTTTTGCAGTTACTCGAATCATCAAACTTATTGGACCCTATCATTTACAGATAAATTTGACTGGTTTAAAGGGTAACAGATTATTTTTAAGCAAATATGATGATCAAGGCGTCGGGTTAAATGGACGACTAATACTTTGCTGTTGCATGATCGCTGTCACGAATCACCTCCTCTTCCGAAAGTGCTAGCTATGCGAGGTTAAATGTCAAGCCTATTGCAAAACATTAGTGCACAAACATATGCTATGTATTTTGTACTCCTTTGCTACTACTCGTTCGTCAGTGTTTCTAGTGGATACTTGTTGCTTCTTTTAATCATGCGTAAAACATTCTGCAAAAGCAAAACTTCGAGATGTATTTGGCGATACTTTTTAGCAAGTTTCATATTTGTGAGATGCCTTAAAATTTTAGTAACTCTAGCAACTGTAACAATGGGTCAACGGTAGAAAGAACTTTAAATTGAATAAGTTGATCACCAATGTCTGCTGGTTCTTTCTTTACAGCTCCTTGCCTTCTGGTCTGAATTATATGGCATACAGTGAGCTGAGCTCAAGCTCGACTATACCACCTTAGCCTAAGCTCGAGCATGATACAATAGCTTAGCAGGCCTGCATAAAACATGATTGAAAGCTCGAGCTTGGCGCAAGGATATGATTTGAGATTAACTCTAGAGCTGAAATAACTTGAAATTATCAACAAGAAAGCATGTTTATTAAGCATGCTAGCTCAAATCGAGAGCTTGATATAGCTTAAATTAAACGAGCTCCTAATTGGATAAGACTATAAAAGCTTGACTTGTGTTTCAACCCAGTACATATATAAATTAGCACTTACATATCAACACAAGGCTAAACAAAATTCCAATAGAATTCGAGTAAAATAACTTCTATTTATTCAGAAAGGTCTTAACAGATTTCGATTAATTAATAAACCTAGTATTTATGTGAAGATGATGGTTTCAAAGGTGTAGGATTGACCTGCAAGAACAAATAATTACCAGCAAACAAATCACCAAAATGAGCTTGACTCTCCTTAAGCCTCTTCATAACCTTCCTTAATGACGCCATAATAACCCGAGCTTTTCGTCTCATAAACTTTCTCAACTTGAGTCTCTTCCTCATGTGCACCTTTTTCAACCTTAACGGCCATCGGCTTCTCCCCTTCAACTGAATACTTTCTTTTTCATTGTCGCTGAGTTCGTTTCTCAGCTTCTGATACGAAAATCCGGTGCAGGACATGTTGACTCCAGTGAAACAAATGAGTAGATTTGCTGGTCTTAATATACAGAATTATAGAAGGAAGAAGTGATAGGTCTAAGGTTTTAATAACATCTGATCTAAAGGTTATTGCTAGATGTTGATGGTGGGGCTCGGGATGTGGTCTTATGAAGCTGTCAGCTGTTGGTAAGCAAAGCATTCAATGCAACAACAATACTGAATGTTGAGGAAATACTAATGATATTATTTACTGTACTTTCCAACAAGTTTGTTTCATTTTGCAGAGGCCAGTAAATCTAATTACAGTAAAACACAGTAAGCCCAGATGCCGAAGTTCATTTATTTCGATAATTATGTTATGTACCATGTTGATCATTATGTTATGTACCATGCCGAAGTTCATTGGTGGAAAAAAAATTTCAAAGTCTGTATAGACCTGAGGACTTAGGCCTCAGAATTTGAGACGGTTAAAACAAAGTGATCAAAACAAGAATGTACCTATAAGACATTAGGACATCGAGCTGTACTTTAAGTTGTTGGAACTTCAAATTTTGTTAGGACAACTTAAAGACACAGAAAGAGAACTTTACACTTGTATATACTTGTCTTTTGAATCTCATATTAATGTATGAGTAGGCACAACACATAAAACACCAATGTTTTTTCTTTGTTTAGGTCCACCAAGAAAAATTCATGTCACATTTAATCCACATCCACAGAAGAATTATATTACATTATCTGAGACATTATCTTCAATACTCGATCCAAACGTATAAATTAATGTACATATTACAACGAACGCCACTCTTTCATTTACAGATCCAGAATCGCAAAAAATAAAGACTTGAACAAATATAGAACATCACCACGGAATAAACGTAGACCTTTATAAGAATTAGAGCTGCTAGCCAAAACTAATTGCATCATCTAGATGAAATCAACCTTAATATAGCTTTATCTTAGTTTCGATTTTACTCCGACAAATAGGGCACAACTTGAGCGTTTCTCCACACTCGTAACATGTCTGCAAAATGATATACAATATTAGAAGAGTCTACGCATCCATATGGCACAAGTAGTTACAAACAAAAAGGGTAGGGTTGGCAAAACAGGCTGGTCACACCCAAACTCGCCCGAACAGGTAACAATGTCAAATTCGGATCGGTCAACGGGTCGACACAGTCAAAGGGTGATCAATCGAAATTCAACACAAAATAACCCGTTTATATAAGAATGGTTGTAACTGCGGGGTCTATGAAGGAGCATACCTGATGTCCACAGCCAAAGGCCAAATCCTTTGGGTTTGTTAGGCATATGGGGCATAGCTGCAAGGTACACATAAGATATTAGCATTACTCACTTCCCATAAAGATACAGTGAAATTCAAGCAACAAAATCAAACACCGTCGCCATTAGTCAAACGAACCTGATTGTCATAAGTAGTAGAATTTGGAATAGGTGGCGCTGTGCGCTCTACACCAGCTGGAGCATAATACGGAACAGCAGTAACAGGAGCATTTTGGTCATAATAAGGTTGTGGTTGCTGAAAACCAGATGAATGTGATGGTTTTGAGCTGCTAAAAGAAGGTGCAACATGGACTGGTGGAGGAAGGGCTATCCTGTTGGGAGAGATTCCTTTGCGGCCACTGTTGTTTCAAAAACAAAGATGTAATGTGATGAGAAAGATGAGGCCGGGTCAAACTCAGGGGACCAAAAGGTGATAAATGAAATATAGAGCTAATCAATTACCCAAGTATGTTCAATTCGATTGTTGCTTTATACTGAGTCGGGATTTCCATCAAAGCTGCCAGAGCAAATTCTGTCTCCTTTCGAATTGGAGGCACATTCTTCTTCATAATTTCCGTGAAATTCACAAACTTACATAACAAAACGGGAATACTGTTAGAACATATATTTGCAGTGAGAAGTATCTCACATATAACCAAAACAGTTGCCTGACATCTATAGGAAATAACTAGAGGTGCAAGTTAGGCGTAAGGGGTCGGAATTGGAACTGTTCATCTTTAGTATGGGCCAAAATGCACTGGGTTGACTCGAAAACACTTTTTTGTCCATTCTTGCAATTTTTAGTTAAAATTTAATGCATTATATATGGTTACATGACCTTATTATTAAAGATACATTTTAGACGCTTTTAAACTTGAACATGCTTGGTCCATTTCCCCCTTCCCCTTTTCTACAAATTTTGTTTACCGGTTTGAGTTTTAGATAATCTATATTCCACCTCTAGAATAACAATAAAAGCAGTGTTATCATGTTTACCTGGAAATTATCGAAGCTGCGAGATGGGATATTATCATCAAATTCCTTCATTGTGTCCCAAGGCCCATCACCAACCCCAACTAATACTATTGATAGTGGAAGCTTACTGTCAAAAAGAAAACTTCACTTCAGCTTGAGACCATAAAAAATGTTTATATACTTATTATTAAGTTTGCAGACAATCACCTTGCTTCAACTATGGCATCTACAGTTTTCTGTTCTTGTGGACTCAGTCGACCAGGGTCAGTATCAACACTTCTTGTAACCTATATAATTCGCAAAACACTGGTCATATACATAAACAGTAAGATAAATGAGAACGTTCCACCCATATTAATATGTGAAGGGATAATAAAAAAAGTATGCAACCTACAAAAAGTACTCACCAAAGAAATTTGGACATACTGTGTCCTTAAACCAAATTAAAGTCTAAGGGGTTGTTTGTGAACCTAATTTTATCAATGCATGTCTTTGTTTCAACAAAAGAAACAACCATCAAATGCATAGAAGAACTATTCCTATTTATTATTTAATACAGAGGTTTATGGTATAACTAGATGTGGTTAATGCTTAATGATATATAGCTTCAAGTTCATTTGTTTACCATAGGCAGTAGGTCTTCTAAGTTATTAGAATGACAAATGACAGTTTATGCTAGACTTGGATCATCAATCATCTGACAACAATGATTTTGTTCTTAGTATGGGAACATAGATCATACGCAATAAAGTCAAAAACATGGATGACATGGCAAAGGTTATTAGGTGGTAAGTTATGAGTCCACACATAATTTCTAGCAGAGTTCGGTCAACTGCAATTATTTGCCAATTGTTAATTAGGTGGGATAGTAATATCACAATTATATCAATTTGTGGGGGCATAACCAATTACTGAAATCATAATAATCGCAACTGATAAAAATGCGGTATTACCAATAATTTCAATTAATATAGATGGGGAGCCATACAGTTGTCAAGCATATGTTACAAATATATTGTAGGCTAAGACTTTGTGAGTTAGTCTGATAAAGAATCAGGTCATCCTCATAAACCAGATTTTATGTGATCGCAATTATGCATTACCAAAAGATCTTTTTTGTGAATGATGCAGTTTCACAGAATCATGTCATGATTAACATTAACAAAATGTGCTCATGTATGCTGGCTGCCGTTCAATAGTGGTCAAAGAGACTAAAGACATGTTTTGCAGTAAAATGTTAACTTCAGTTTCATTATCTGATCTACAAACTGATAATATACCTGCCCATCGGCAATGATGACCAACACGTGATACTGTCCTTTAGTTTCTTCAACGATTGTCATAGCCTTTTCTATGACAGGGGCAAATGATGTTGGACCTGTGGCAACATAACAGATAATTAAACCAAAAAAGAATACAGAAGAAACGTTAAAACTGAAATAGTAAAGCTGGATTGATGAAAATGGTATAGAAGATTTAAACACCTGCAAGCTTTAGATGGGGTAAAATCTCCTTGTACCTACTCAAGACTTCCTCAAACCCATTACAACACCTTTCTTCTGGATAAAAACTGAAAACGTCTTGATCGTGCGTCGATGCTGCAGATGCAAGAAAGTTAAAAGATATTCCCAACCAACATTTATGTAGCAACATAATAAAGAGCATGCACTAGCTCACAAAACTATACCATCTCCAAATCCGTAACAAGGGATCAAATTATCTTCATCAAAAGCCGCTAAAGTTTTCCCAATAATGGATATTGCCTGTTGATAAGGATTCATACCATCTCCAAGATGATGCAAACTTTTTCTTTGAAAGGACCTCGAACCTATTTACAAAAAGCATATGGTTAGCATGTTCTACTTTAGTAATCATTTCAAAAATGCATGACAGTGATGGTGATTGGTGATTTTACCTGTCCACTCATTGCTCTTGGTGAAATCAATACCGAGAATGAGGTTAGAGGACTCAAGCCCGGCACGTGCAAGAGCATCCGTCACCTGCGTAGAAAATAAATTTCTCATTCTAACAATAAAGGGCTTTCTATAAAAACTACAGGCAAAAGAGTAGATTGCTATAATTGTACAAATTTTGAGATTCCACATACAGCAACGACGTAAAACTTGTACATTCTAAAAATATTCCCAATACTAATACAAAACATCAGGTTGATTCAGCAATAGGTTTATCATGATGGTATGACAGGGCTCCCCGTACAAAGATTATGTCAAAAACCAAAACACAATCCTATTTTAAACACATATTCAGCTAATACGATTGGCATACAGAAACTGATCCAATAACAATTAAAACATACGCCTTTATCAACATAACTAGAAAACCACAAGTAACACATGATGGTACCTGTTCCAACGAATTGTAGCTGTCTGCAATTGTCGAATACCTCCTATCAAACTTATTCTGCGGTCTATGAGCCGGACCTCCATATGCCGGAGCCGAAACCGGAGCTGAAGAATGAACAGGCGCAGGAGCTGGAACTGGAGGTGGAGCTGCAGCCGCTGGTGGATAGCCTTGTGGTGGATACGCAGGATACGCCTCCTGAACAGGGTAATTCTGCTCGTATTGCGACGGATACGAGGAACTAGGTCGAGGATAATTCTGCTCGTATTGACTTCCACTATAAGTCGAACTGGGTTGGTAGGACGCACCGCTGTAACTCGCGTCCTCGTCTCTAGACGTTTTCGCACCCATTCAATCTAATCCAATCCAATAAATCTATGTAAACCGTTTTTCCAAACTAATATATCTTCTTTAAAACAATATTCTTGGATAACTTAACTCTGCTGATTAACACACGAAATCATTAATTAATAAAAAAGCCATCTATATAATAAGCTCAAAACTAAATTTCAAGGAAAGTAATTAGGCAGTTACAGAGGAAGGTTCACGAGACGCCAGAGTATAGGCTAAGTTACTTGTCTTAATGTATTTCGTGTTACTATCAAATAATACAATCTTGTATAGAAAGCTAGATTTTTATAAAAAGTACGTCAACAGTCAACACAAGGCACCTGTATGTAAAGTAAATTTGATCCTTATTTTGTACTAGTAGTAACTAGTAAAAATTCCAAACGATGAAAAAATATAAATATAAAAGTAAGGTCAACGGAGTTGGGTAATCTAACAACCAAAATGAGTTCATATTGTATGTATTTAAATACAGATTCAATCATTCAAATATAACCAGACGTAAAATAGTAATAGTAATCAAGGATATGCAGAATATATATATAAGATGAGATGATATATAGATAAATGAATGAATCTAAAGGAATGATTCAAAGAGATAAACCTGATGATGATTAAGCAAGCAGTAGTATAATATTATGTGATGTGAGTTGATTCTGATTCTGAATATGTATATATTTTTTGTAACTTTTGGATTAAGAAAAAAGTGTTTGATTATATATTATATAAAATATGATTATGATACTTTTTGAGTTAGGTAAAAGTTGAGTATGGCTTATTGGTAGGAAGAGTATACGTGACCGAATTCACACGTAAGCGCTTGGGATATGCTTCCACCTCTTTTTAACCAATGCATCGTTCACATGTGCTAATTAAAGTATTGCGTTTCTATTTTTTGACTTTTTTTTTCTCTCTTTGAAAATGAGAGGTGTAACGAATTTATTTAATGGATAAGTTATAGTTTCTGGAAATGTTTCCCTCACTTGGTCAAATTTTATTCACATTTAAGTTCACCGAACAGTTATCACGTTGAAGAGAAACATGACTTAATTTGCAAAGTCAAACTTTACTACCTTTTGCTTTCTTTTTTGCTTCTTTTTTGTTAGGCTAGGTGTAATAAGAGAGACTCGTAACTGCGGTTATCACTTACCAAAAACATCCATTTAAACACAAATATACCCCACAAAAACCATTTAATAAAAACACCCACACACAATAAGTCACGCAACTCGATCGTGCAAACGGCCGAGTCTTGCCTTTTTTCCATGCAAGACGTGTCCTAGTGAGGGAGGTGTAACAAAGGTGTCCGCAGTCATGGTGAGGGAGGACTCGATCGTCCGATCCTCTATTACGGATGGTCTTAAAGCTATTCTTTTTTTCAAGACAATGAAATTCATAACATGGGTTAAGCAGAACATAGTAAGCCGATGACTTTCCATGGGTTGCAGACCCAACGAAAACCGAGACGTTCTCTATGAAACACAAATGATCCATACAATATCAATATGAGGGAAATCATCCTGGTTCCTTATACTCTGTTACGCATCAGACATCACATAAACTACACGACTACACCACTTCCATATAACCCATAAAGTTACGAGACGAACACCATGAAAGAGTTTAGCAACCCACTTATCACCATCAAGGATTACAAAATTCACACAAATAAGGTGTAAAAGTGGAGGATCCAAAAAGTGTTTTAACTATTTGTTCATCCTCTAATCATATATTGTGATACCAAAAATTGCAGTGTAGAATTAGCAAGTATTTTTAAACATATAATGATGCCAAAAAAAATTAATATTTTGATTACCATATGTTGTTATTTCATACACCAACTATCCCAGCAAAATGCATTTCCTCAAGGTTCATATTGACAAATTGCTTACAGAAAACTAAATTAACTAAATTCAACACAAAATACAGTAATTTAAAGTTCAAAAAAGACAAGTAAACTCAGGGCCAGGGGGACTTATATCATGTCGATTCCACCTTTTTCTTCTTCTTCTTCTTTGATGATTCCGTGTCACTTGGTTCAACTTCTATCGACATTCTCTTTGTCCTATAGCAAAGAAAAACACTTTATATTAGAAAAGAAAAAATAAGTATTAAAGGGTATGAGAACATGCTTAAAAAACCAATCATTACCTTTTAGAAAGCTCCTGTGTCTCTTTACTCTCTTCGACAGTAGGCTCTGAAGATAAGAACCATCAAGCATTAGAACATTGAGAAATACTTGAACACTATCAAATAACACTCTAAGTATAACAACGAATGATGCTTAAAACAGTAGCTGGCCATTTCCACCCGTTTACTCAAGGGTGGGCTGATCTGGGTTATAATCTCTAATGGGTCATATCGAAAACCAAAGAAAGAGACGTGAAACTTGTTGGTGGGGGACCTTTTTCTAATGCTTACCACAACCTCCGATATCATTTTATATAAAACCATCTGATTGTTACTGTAACATTATAGTTGTTGTGCTTGTATTTTAACTCTTCTAAAAATGGAAAGATGTATTTGTTTGTGGGTTAACCTCAACCGACTCGTACTGACATGTACCAAAAACGACCCATACCAACCGAAACCCATTTTGACCCGTCACCCAACCATCCATTTGCTAACCTCTATTATAACCCCTATGCACCAAATATGAATTAGAAAACCATTATGTTATACTTTATGTTAGATTATACAATATCTAAGAATTGCTATACTGAAATAGTGATATACCTTCTTCATTAGCATCATCATTTTCTGGATCTTCGTCTGATTCTGAACCAGAAGCCCAACGATCTTTGCCATCATCAAAGTCCCACCGATCTCCTGCAGGTGGCATCCAGAAATCATCTTCCTCCATGTCACTATCCTTTTCATCTGGATCCCTAATCTCAGTGACGATCGTACTAACATCCTTCTCTTCTTCCTTCTTCTTTTTATTTTTCTTTTTCTTGTCCTTCTTCTTCTTCTTCTTCTTCTTTGACTCGTCTTCTTTGCTACTTGAAGCCTCTTCTGGTTTCTGCTCGCCGTTTTCTTCCACCATATCATTAGACGTTTCTTTCCCAACTCCAGCTTCCTCTTTCTCTGTTCAACATTATACATACCTCATATCAGTAGAATTATTACTACGTCTCAAAAAATATACATGCTTTAAACAAGATAGCTCTTTTGACTTCAACTTTGACAAGATTTTTGTTTTTATTCAAAATGATGAAACTAATCGAAAATCAAAAATTCAACCGAAAGATCTAATCAGAATAACTTTGACTAGATTGTAATTTCTGATCTAGAGAAAAAACTCGAAAAATATGTTAACGTATACAAAAATGTCACAAGTCAGAACAAGGGAAATATATAGCTACACAGCTGAAAAGTAAAAATATTAATGATCATGTTAGGATTTAAGGGGTATATACATATTTGTTCTAAGGAGGAAATGAGGTGAAAGATGGTGTATGGACATGTGTAATCCTACCTCATTGTGTTACAACTATTTCAACTGTAATTTAGTGTCAGCAAGATCTTAACTTAGTTTTGTTCTTAAATATCAAGAATCGTTTTAAACTCCCACACCCCCATGAATTTCTAAGGAGGTGAAATAAGTTCTTGGTAGCTAGAATGTGAGCCGGAGATCCTTAAAAGAGTCATAAAATTGGGCTCAAAGCCTCAAACAACCAAAAGCTAAGACTTCACAAAAAGAGGCGGCTTAAAGAAAACAGATGCATACCTATAGTAACCTATTTCCTAGATGGTGCCTTAACTAAACAGGGTATCCACCTATTGCACATTACTAATTAAAAACTGTTTCTCAAAATTACTGCCTTTTGAAATACGCATTTTGGAAATATGCAACTTCAAATTTGGACAAGCAAACCCAAAGACCCCAATACTGCTTAATTGATATACCAAAACACAATAAGCTGTTCCAATCAGTCAAGCACCCACTACACAAACATTTAGCATAATCGCACTTATAACCGAAACACTCATCCAAATACAACAGTTAAAGCCCAAACAAACCTAACATATGTAGAAAACGTTTCCCGTTCATATGCTTCCAAATATGCTCCTCAGTTTTATTCACAGTATCCCCAGTCAGCTTACATATCACCTTCGAACTACAAACAACATTAAAAACAAAAATCATTTCCAAATATCATATCCATTTAATAAATAGAAAAAACCCGTAAAGAAACATACCGACAAAGAGGGTCTTGGTCGAACATATTCATAGGAGGCTTAAGACGAGCCAAAGCGTAATCAATGAGTCCAGTCCTACAGTGTTTGGTTTGGGCGTATGAGTCACGCGCGGCGGATGGTAGCTCGTGGCCGGTTTGGACGCATTTGTAACGGCCGTTTTCGAGCTTTTTGAACTTGGGTTTGCCTAGCAGGAATTTACCTTCGATTTGTGGTTGGTCTTGTTGTGGGTTTTGTTCGGTTTGTGTTTGTTGTTTGTTTTCGTTGTTGATGTTGTTCTTCTTTTTCCCCATTGAAGGTTGTTTTTTTTGGTTTGTGTTTGAGGGGACTGTGTTGTGTGCTTGTGTTTTAGGGCAAGCTACTTATTTATCATATTTGGTTTTGAAGAAAATCAAATACTACTTCTTTTTTTTCTAAGTAACTACACTCTTAGTCCCTGAAATTGTACCCTATATACATGTTTGGTCCAAATTTCAAAATAAGTCTAGCATCCATCCCTGGCATCTTCATTTTGCATCCCCGTTAGTCCCGTTGACCAAGTCAACTAACACGTCTCTCGTTAGTCCCGTTGACTAAGGGCAATTTAGTTATTTCCTCTTTTTGTCATCCACAATCATCTTTGACCACTTCATTCAAACCTAATAAAACCCAACACAATCACACCACTGTCACGTCACCACCACCATCATCACCGCAATATTCGTCGATAGTGCGTTCAACTACACCGCAAATAACTCACTACACCACTACATATTTCTATGAGATCTTCTTTTTTCTCCAGCATAATAATCATCTCACCCAAGAATTAGAACAATGACCAGATGATAAAGCCAAAATAAACCAAAACACCAACATACCAAGATTGTGTGGAGTTGAATATGATTGGGGATGACAAATAAAGAAAATGACTAAATTACCCTCTGTATTTGGGTACTAGTAGGTGTAACGAGAAACAACTAACGAGACTTGGTTAATGGGACTAACGGGGATGCAAAATGGAAATGTGAGGGATGGATGATAAACTTAGTTTGAAATTGGGACCAAACATATGTATTAGGTACAACTTCAGAGATGAATTGTGTATTTTACTCTCTTTTTTAAAGATTAAAGATAAAGTAAATTGCAAAAACTGTCTTTGTAACACCCCCAATTTTCAAAAAAATGCAGCGGAATTTAGATTGGGTGTTACTATATACCACAACAACTTAGTAGTAGAAAATGATTATCATTTTAGTCATTTTAAAAGATTTATCATTCGAATTTTATAAATACCAGAGTTTTATAAAATGAGGTCCCGTTGCTTTCAAAGTTAAATAAATAAGTTTTCGAATGATAGTAAAAATTTATAGCCTTCATAAGAATCCGCGCTCCTTTGACCTCAACGATTACAGCCAATCATAGATCTCAATTATGACGGTAAGTAGTTAGGCCCCCAAGATCAGTTATTTACCAATAACCTATTACAAGAACAATAAAGTGCGTTGCGTGGCATTTCCCTAGCAAACCAAACGGGGATTGTCAGTCCCTAAATAGTACTATCCAATTTTATTTACGTTCACCCTCCAAGTGATTAGGTTCCTGAGTCGGAGGGACTTTTGGTAATGAGTAAACTTGGCAATATTGCTATCAGTCATAGCAGTACAGTTGATAAGGTCACTTGTTGATATCATCGTTTTAATATGACAAGCGTTATCTCCTCATGAGAATAAATGTGTAAAATGGTGGGCTATTGGTCCTTACAATAATATGTAATGCTTAACGAGCTACTTGTAAAAGGTAAAGACAGTAGTTGAGCATGTATCTCCCCAAAATGTTTATAAAACAGTTATAACAAACAGCTAAAGAGTAGGGCTTGACTCACCTGAATGAAATTGGCAGACAGAGAATAAGTAATATTCAGAAGTGAAATGACCTTCACGAGATAACCTGAATAAATATAGGAGTTTGA
>LBNU01022431.1:73109-133964 GCA_014162995.1 Artemisia annua
CCGTTCCATCTGTTGCCTTGGGCATTTACGACCTGGATGATAAACACATGCTGAAAAGCTAACCAATGGTTGGTGGAGTTCATAGAGTTTTATGAGTTAAGAATTTTGATTTTCCAAAATCAAGGGAGTTTGGTGATTCCATAATTAAACAATTTGTATTATCAAAGTCATTTTAGTGTGAGGTAAATCCATAGTATTTATAGTCAAAACAGTTGATTATTCAAAATCAAAGGTTATTCAAAAGATTAGTTTATTGGTTTGCATCGTAACTGCTCAACCAAAAAATTAGTTTCGTTGGTTTGCCTTAACTGGTCTCAACCCAAAGAATTAGCGTTCGTTTTTGTCAAGTAAAGTGATTTTCTCGGGTGGCGTGTATATAGTGAACTCGAAGTCGTCAGTTGGATAAGGAATAGTGTGTGCTACAGTTGGTAATACGCCGGCACTGAACCGATCAGTCGATTGTAGTACTGTGTGTTCGTAGCGTGCGTCGCGAACACAGTACACCGTTCTATTTCCCTAAGCCTCATGACACTCAACGATTGACGCCAATCATAGATCTCAAATTTATGGACGGTAAGTAGTAGGCCCCAAGATCGAGTTATTTACCGAATAACCTATTTACGAAGAACAATAAGTGCGTTCGTGGCATTTCCGGCTAGCAAACCAAACGGGGATTGTTCGTCCCTAAATAGCTACTATCGCAATTTTTTACGTTCACCCTCAAGTGATTAGGTTCCATGATCGGAGGGACCTTTTGGAATGAGTAAACTTAGGCAATATTAGCTAGCTCAACGTCATAGCAGTACAGTGTTGATAAGTCACTTGTTAAGCATCACTGTTCTTTAATAGTGACACGTATCTCTCATGAGTTATAAATGTGTAAAATAGGTGGGCTATGTCCACTTGTCCACAAGATGAAAAGCCAATGTGTTCAATAAACAATCTATATTCATCGGTCTATTTGAGTGTCTGATCTATAAATAAAATTAATTACGCACGACCCGTTTACGAGTCTGTTGATATGCACTTTTTAAATAATGCTTCCAAGCTCCACAAAAAGGACTAAATGTTAGAAAGTTTAACATTTTAATGTGGCGTACTATGTTGTGAATAAGTTCGACTTATCGAGAATTTTGATTTGACATAATGTCAGATGACGAAATGACTTGTGTCAGAGGTGGCTTGTGTGGCAAAATGCTTAATAATTCAAGAGCAAGTTATATACTATATAACTTGTCTTTATGTATAAGTATCGTTTAATGTTTATGTTCGTCATGAATTAATGATATGTATAAGTTGGTAAATGATAAATTTCAAGTTTTATCTCTAGTTAAATGAATCCATGATTTTTGTAAAAATAATCATTTCCTGACATATATATTCAAGTTGACCGATAATAACGTTAAGTTATATGTTTTAAAACCACTATGTTGAACATATTTATTTTGACGGAAGAATGGTAAAACGTATAAGTTTATAAAACTTATAAAAGTTTTTGGGTGGCAAATATCAAAGTGTGAAATTTAAAGGTGTTAAAGTGGTAAAGTATATATGTTTATAAAAAGTATAGAAGTTTTAGAATGAAAAGTGTCTAAATGTCAAAGTATTAAACTTATAGGGGTTGAAGTTGTAAAAGATTAATAATAATTTTTAAACTTATAAAAGTCTTTTAAGTAAAGTGATAACTATTTCAAAGTTGAAGGGCTGCTTCTGCCAAGTTACGAAACTGACAAAATAACAAAAGAATAAAAACAAAAGGTGCAGGATTCGAACTCATGACCTTGCGCTCAACAACCAGCATCCCAACCATCAGACCAAACCAACTTGTTGTGTTTTAATACCAAACGTTTTTATATAGTATTTCGAATCTGCGTTATATTTTGTTATATATCTCTCAGTTTATGCGCATGGGTTATGATTTGTGTTTCAAGGTTTTGATGCATGTTTCAGCATAAGTATTTAGGAACATAATGAACACTTTTCACACGGAGTTTAGCTTATAAATAATCCATATTATACGAGTAGATACTTGTTCAACGAGCCAAAACTTTATTTACATATAACTTTCTTTTAGTCGTTTAAGTTTCCAAAACTCAACAAGCTCGACATGAAACATGAGTACTAGTCTCTACTCGCGGAGTTTATATGTTAACTAGATTAAAGATTACTACCACACAAGCTCTTAAACACCACATGGTTTCATGAAAGTCGAATGTGGAAGTGCACATACTCGACTGTGAAACAAATGTGCAACGCCTCTTACAGTTTTCCCAAACTAAACATATATTGACATGAAGTTGTTTGTTTATTTTGCTTCGTTGTTTAGCCACACAAGATTTTAAACACAACAAGCCACTTCTAAGTATGCATGCGTATGTATATAGTGAAAACAAAGTAATTGTGCATGAAATAAGATCGTATAGAAAAGAGTTGTAGAATCTTACGACACCGCAAGTGGTGGTGGGAAACGGTGTGGAAGACGAACAAGGGACGAGTGAGAAACAAAAAATAACTCCATGGCTTCCAAGCTTTCGAACCCGTCATGTACTAGCGAGGCCTTAGAGCTCGAAAACTAAACCGCGACTTGTTTCTCTTCTTCACACAACAGTAGCTAGAAGTAAAATGCTTGGGAGCTTGGATATTCTTCTCGTTCACAGTCACCAGAAATGATTTAGAAAATGTTGAAATAAGAAAATGGAAGGTTTGCATGTATGTGAGTGTGAGAGAACTGTCGACTTGCATGGTTTGCTTATATACCCGAGTTGGTTCGTGACAAATGGCGAAATGGACAGAGATAGCATGAGACGTGGGAGTGTGAATACATTCGATTCTTCCTTATCACTTCCAAACCGAGACAAGAATGTTTCTAAGAGTGTTCACACCTTCTAAACACAGGTTGCTCAAGGATAGGGGAGCAATGGAGGTGTGTAAGAAGTATCACATGGTTTCCTTTTCTCTTGTTTGTCGACTGTTAGTGCCAAAAGAAGAGAAGGGTTCGCTTGGTTTTGTAGTTTTTAAAGGGTTCTAGACAACTTGACAATGTAACCAATAGTATTTAAAAGGATGTGTTTGTATTAACTCAAAAGGGTACGTTTGTATTTGTAGAAAGGATGAAGAAAAATAAAAAGAGACATGTTTGATGAGTAGATTGCACGACAAGGGTGCGTTTGATGTAGCTACAAAAAGGGTTGTGTTTGACGTTTTGTAACTTCATAGGGTTCACATGAAATTTGTAAAAGTGGCTATGTGAAAGGAAAAATGGCTTGTTGAGAGTTTGTTTGTAGTGATAGGTCGGTTATATGTATGGGTTTTTAAGTAAAACGCAATTTGTATTAAGTTGAAAGAAAAGGAGTAACGAGCTGAGCTTTGGTGGATTTTTAGAGTAGTAATTGTTCATGAAAACAGAAAACAATGGTCATTCGTGAATCCTTGTAGCTAGCTCAAAAGAGATGTGCAAAAATATCGTTAGGTTGTTTGTCGAATTTGCGAATAAAACTGCCAAAGCAATTGCTACTCGCGACTTGTTATCTCAAAAATTAATAAAGGTGTGTTTGGACTTAAGCCTACTAGGCTCATTGGTTTAGCAGGCCCAAAAGAAAAGAAAAATAATAATAAGGGTCCGTTTGGTTTAGTAGTGATGGGTCAAGGCCTATTGGGTATTAGAGGTCCACGTAGCAGAGTTTGGGAGTTGGGTCGAGGCCCAATAATATTAGTGCAATAATATTAGTGAGTAATCTCGGGAATTTTTGTAGGCTCCGGAATTATATAACATGTGTTTGGCAATTCAAACGAAACGTATATTTATTGAACACAACGTTTTAAGTTACGCTCGCGATATTAGACTTATCAAGGTTCATGTGTAAATGTCATTCCAAAGTAAATGAGAAAGGTGTTGAAATTGACAAAGTATATATATATATAAAAAAATTTGTCATGGGTAAAATGGTTAATTGACGTTGTAATAATGTTTTAATCGTAGGGAAAATCACGGGATGTGATAGTACCTACCCGTTAAACTGAATCCCGTCCCGGGATTCTGTTCTAAGAAAGTTGTTATTACTAGGTTTGAGTGAAAACTTTTTCCGAGAAGGTTGGGAAACTTCATTTTTTTTTTTTTTTATATAGAAAATTCATTGAATAAATCTGAAGAGGCAACACTGAACATGTTCCTAGCTTCTGTAAAAATGACTACCTATAGGCATTTTTTTTTTACGTGAGTAGTGATTTTTGAATAGTACCCCCAACGGTCATATTCTCCCTTTTTAAATATCCCTTTTAAAATCCCATTTTTACCATTCAAACTTAACTTTTCAATCACATTTCTCTCAATAATTTTTCCAAAATGCCGCATGTTATTACGATGGTTGCGATTGTGTACATCGTTGTTGCTACTATTTACGTGGCCTACGTTTCGAAAGAAGACCATGTATTTTTGGTTGGGATTTTAGTGTTTCTCGTACCACTTGTGATTCTAGCGATCGCCATTGATAAGTTTTGGAAGTAATGGGTAGTGTTTGTAGTAGCATTGTAATAAACCTTTGTTGTGTTTCTATGTAATCCTTAGTGTAAGTGTAATAAAGTTTGTTTGCTTTATATACGAAATCATGCTATACGTGCATAATTTGCTTGTATTTATTGTTTAAGGTATACAAGTAGTCAAGTAACTCAAAATATGGTTTAAGTCCTGGGCTTGAATAATGTCGGGCTCAAATTTGTGATCAATGCCTAATGTCAAAACAATGATGCGTTGGTTTATCGTGAGGAATGGGCCAGGGCCCAATGTCATTTGTCATTCGGAATTAGTGGGCCAAAGCCCAGAGTTAAGAAGGTGTGTTCGGTTCGGTGTTTTAACACACGTTCCATGACACAAAAGTTTACGAGATAGTTTGAGACCATTGTAATCACATACAATGTCTGAATGTTTAAAGAGACCATTGGAAAAATCACAATGTCTAGAGGCTGAGGAGCCATGAGGTGTTATTCTCTTGTGGTTTGTAATTTAGATCGTGGTGTTGCATTTTCAACGCGATTTGTTTCTTGCAACTTGCAATGCGAAGGCCAAGGTAGATTTTTTTTTTACCATGTATTTCAAAACTAGTCGTTAGTTTTAATAGACACAGATTTTGAGAATTTTACCGTTTGAATACAAACGGTCACGTCTTTCAAAATATTCCCAAACCCTTATAAATACCACTAGCATGTCTGTGTTATCTACACATACACACAAGAAAAACAATCAATGGCTTGTAAGTTACCACATACCGCTGAACAATTTCAATTGTTTATTAAGGCGGAAGCTGAGGGTAGTGACGTGGATCGTCAAAATGTTATTGTGAAGGTCATCCTACAGTTTGAGACTATGAAACAGCTGAAACAACGGCTTAGAGAACGTTACGCGATGTGTCCAGATATTTCAGAGGGTAGAAAACGTGTGATCGATACGTTTTTGCATGACGAATATTGTAAGGATGCTGCTGTTATTGAATCGCTGTGGGCTTGTGTCCATCGGATAGAGGCTCAGATTTCCAACAAGATTCGTTGGAGTTTTGAAGAAAATGTTGAAGCTGCTATGGTTGAACATCAACAACAACAACAACAACAACAACGACGACAACAATTTCCACTACCACCACGACAGCAACAACAACAACAAATTCCCCCGCCATTACGACAGCCACAACAAATTCCATTGCCACCACGACAGCAACAACAAATTCTATTGCCACCACGACAGCAACTACAACAAGGTGCATCAAGTTCCTCTACGCCCAGAGTGGTTGTGCAACAACAGTTGCCTCATCTGGATAACTTTCAGTCAAGCTTTGAGGTAAATGTGGCAGTTGATGATGGTGGTTGGACCTCTGACATGGAGCGGGAGCTGAGCAGGTTGGAAGCTCAATTAGAAGAAGAGAGATTGGCGAGCTTTGATCCTTATGATGATGGTTACGACTCCAACAACTCTCAAACCTGGAACCACCCAGATTATATTTGAAGTTTAGGTTTATGTTCATGTTTTAATTCAGTACCTGTTTATAACGTTTAAGTAGTACGTTTTAATAATATGGTGTTTGAATATTTACGTTGTGAACACAAGTTGGAAGAGAACTCATTACTCCGTCATGTTTAGTCATTTCTCATGATTTACAATTTTTAAAAATCTGTGCGGGTAACCTACCCGTTAAACAAAAGAATTTTGTTGATACAGATTTTTACAAAGAGAATTTTGGATAAGGAGGTGGAGAAGAATTGCTAAATTTTAGCATTTTGGGAATGATGAAAGTAGGTTTGTCTTTGTGTGGTGAATAGTAAACGGCTAGAATAGTAAACGGCTAGAATAGTAGTCTACAGCTACCACTTTGTATATCCTGATTTCTCTCTTCACCACTCATACTTCTTTCATCAAAAGGGTTTAAAATGTCATACACTTACACCGTTCTCGTCATTTTTGTACCCGGTTGCAGCCATCTTCTTGGCTTACGTTTCAAAAGAAGATTTGGAGTTCTCGGCCTGGATCATTGCACTTCTCATGCTGATCGTGGTCTTTGCCGTTAGGGTGGATGAAATATGGAGGTAAAAGATAAGTTTACGATAGGAGTGTTGTTTTGAATCCGTAATACGGCACCATGCATTAACGTTTCATTGTTAACAACTTGAGTATTTCGCCACATAGGATATTCGAGGTGTTACATCCAGTCGTGATTCTTGTTCTCGTAGGGATAGTGGTGTTTTTCATTGGCTTGGCAGGCCAATCAATTGGCTTCTCTATGCCTTACCTAGTAACAATAGCATTACTAATGCCAATTGTGTAGTTGGGTATGAATATTCGGTGTTTTTAAGTGAAATAAGAGTTATGCGGTTTAGTGGTTCTTGATTTCATATGTACGTCATTCCAGACATTGTTAAGCCCGATTAAAATTCGTTATTTACATAGAGAGGTGTTCCAGTCAATGTAGATAAAGAATTTTAATTTAAGGTTCGGTGCTTTACAATTTCTTTATTTAAATGTTTAAATAAAGACATTGTAGATCATCCTACTTAAGAATTTCTGATTTAACACTCATACTAGTCTGCAAAGAAATCTACACACGGATTCTTCGGGGATACGGAAAGGGTATGTCACACACATCTATAGTGATGAGGGTAAAATAAATAAGAGGGATTAGTATAGTACTAGAAATAGTTAATGAGTATATATCAATATACTAGAGTGTTGGTGTAGCATAAACTATCCACTTTGTGGTATGTCCACATTTTAGACTCAGTTTTTACTTTTTGAAAGTGCATAATACGTTTCTATGAGAAACCTTTGGTGCAAATATCGCCCCTTCCTGGATGTGAACTGAGTAAAATGCCCCAAATTAAAACACTTAAGGTAACGGTATTTCAATCATTTCACATTGTGGCAAGGATGATATCCGCACAAAAGGTTTCTCACATGGACGGTACTTGCATTTCAAAAAGGTAAGGACAACGCCTACAATTTGAACATACAATAGGGATGTTTTTTGCAATTTACTCAAATATAAATTAGTAATTTTGAAACAGCTTAATGTATAGCGTTTGAAATATAAATTATGTTTGACATGTGGCTTATCATGTTTTTATTTTTCAATCAGACACTAGTAAACACAAGTTTTACAAATGTTACTCAAAAAAGCGTTGAGCAATAAACACTATTAATTCATGTCATCGTTAGTTCTCCCAATCAAACTTTTGTGTGCGTTATTGTATAACAAACTAATATTTTTTACCCGTGTAGGTGTTTTTAGATTATTTTTATATGTTTCGAGATTTTGGTCAAACAAAAGCAAAAAAATTATATGACATCCAATGTTCGAGCAATGTCAGTCGCGCAACATCACTTAATTGAGCAACATGAAATAGGACACTTCTTTTATTAAAAACAACATGTGTCAAGTTTTTATGTACTTACGCGTTATTCCTTGCCATTTTGGATATTCTAAAGAAAAAAACTGACTTTTTACTTATATTTCTTTTAGAATCCCCTTACCCTCGAGTATATGTGTGATTCCAGCATTTTATTTCACTCATATTCCTTTGGTGGAATTGGGTATTGTTGTTGCCGTATTGTAATTATTTTCAAAAAAAATAAATCCCTTGCATTAATTTTCTTATTTGTTTTTGTTGGAGTGGCAAAAACTTTTCAATGGTTGTACTACTCGTTAGTAAATTATACTCGTGTGAAGTTTATGCAACATGGTATCACTACAAAAGATGTTGGTGATGATGGAGATAAATGATGATGGCGTGTGCATAGTTGCTGGTATCAATAAAACAATTGTAATGGCCTCACAATGGAAAGTAATAGACTATTTAGTTAGTTTTTTTTTTTTTTTTTTTTTTTTTTTTTTTTTTTTTTTTTTCTCTTTCGATTCCAACCAAAAGTCATAACGGAAGGATACTTGTAGTGCATCACTTCAAGTATAAAAAGACTCGAATGTCTTATCTCTACCATTGTGGGAGCAGTTGCTACAAACTCCCCAATGTAAATGTCCTAACGTGCTTCGTCAATCCACACATATTCAGAATCCTATCCTAAGAGATGCATAAGCTATCGAGCTAGCATACCCGTGAAACTATGGCTCATATATACTATTTGTAAGAACCCTGAAGTCAAAATATGTGGAACTACTGTATTCTTCACCATGATTTTAGTTAAAAGAGTAAAGCCAAAATAACATCTTTGTGGTTTGTCCATTGTTCCATAATACATCCCGTTTTTTTTTTTTTTTTTTTTTTTTTTTTTTGGCACACAAACATTCCTCCTTTAGTAATGTTAGTCACCATACATCCCTCCGTTAGTAAAGTCAGTCAATGAGGACTAACGGTGCAAATAATTTCTTCATTATCTATTAACGAAGGATAAAATATTTGCATTGTTAGTCCTCAGGATTAACGATACATTTTTTATGGAGATAAATTAAAAGGGGGACCAGTAGGCTCAAACTCGGGTCTGTTCACCCAAAAATCAACGCCTCAACCACTGGACTAAGCATCAAATGGTGTGATTATACAAAAATAAATTTTATTTAACCTTTTTATGATCGAATTATAGTATATTAACTGATTAATATGTTTCATCTGTTTTTATACGTTTTTGTTCTTTTTTATATGTTTTTATACGTTTTCGTCCATTTTCATACGTTCTTATCCGTTTTATACGTTTTCGTACGTTTTTTTACGATTTTATATGTTTTCGCACATTTTCTTACGTTTTCATCTGTTTATACTTTCATCCATTTTTATACGTTTTCATTCTTAGTCCGTTTTTATACGTTTTCACACATTTTTATACGTTTTCATCCGGTTTTATACGTTTTCATACATTTTTCTTACGTTTTTATCCGTTTTTGTACGTTCATATACGTTTTTATATGTTTTTTATACCTTTTTATACGTTTTTATCCGTTATTAATCCTTTCATTCATTTTTCTTACGTTTTTATCCGTTTTTGTACATTTTTATACGTTTTTGTATGTTTTTGTACGTTTTTATACATATTGAACGGAAACATATAAAAATTGACAAAACGTAAAAAAAGTACAAAACCATGTAAAAATGTACAAAACAGATAAAAACGTATGAAAAAGGAATGAAAATGGTTAATAACAGATAAAAAAGTATGAAAACGTTAGAAAAGTACAAAACGTACAAAAAGGTACTAAAACGTATAAGCACGTACAAAAAACGGATAAAAAAGTAAGAAAACATACAAAAATATATAAAAACAGACGAAAACGTATGAAAAAGATGAAAACATAAGAAAACGTATAAAAACGGATGAAAACGTATAAAAATGGACGAAAATGTATGAAAACAGACGAAAACGTATAAAAATGGATGAAACGTATAAAAACGGACGAGAACATATAAAAGCGGGTGAAAACGTATAAAACGGATGAAAACTTATAAATTGGTTAATATACTATAAATTCGATCAAAAGGTTAAATAAAATTTATTTTGGTATAATCACATCATTGGATGCTTAGTCCAGTGGTTAGGGCGTTGATTTTTGGGCAAACAGACCTGAGTTCGAGTCTATTGGTTGTGCCCCTTTTCAATTTATTTCCAAAAACAAATTTGCACCGTTAGTCGTGAGGACTAACGATTCAAAAAAACACAGGGATGCATTGCGGGACTATAAACTAACAACAAGGATGTTTTTGGACTACACTAGTTAAAACGTTAAAAGATATCGGAGTAATGAATTCTTATTCCTTTATGGTGATATAAAATAATTTATTTTTGTAAAGTTGTATTCCTTTCTAGTGAAAATTTTATTTGTCAATTTAAATCAACATTTCTCTTTTCATAACATTAACAAAATCTACGATCATCATCTTCAATAGTCGTAACTAACAGTTAAAGTGTATCAACAAGTTTTGTAACTGAACTCTAAATGTAATTGCGGTTTTATGTCTTTAATAGTAAACGGATGAGTTTTCACAGTACAACTTAAAAGGGGGCTATGTTTTAAGTAAGATGTACGTGGTCTAATTGAGCTACTCTTGTGACTGTTTTCGACCTTTTTTGCCACTCCAAAATGTGTATGTAGTGAATTTGAAATTTAAACCTCATGTTAAAACGTTAAAAGCCAAGCTATTTGATGATGATTGATTATATGTCTTTAAGTGTCTAAAGATGATCATAGTAACAGTTTTGAAAGATTTAACTACTTTGAACATCATAAATTTTGCAAGTATCCATGAAAAGTGATTCAGATATAGTTGCATTATACGCATTAAAAGAAAGTATACTTTAAAGTTTTAAGCTTTTATATACTTTTTATAAAGAAGCTAAGTGAATAAAAGCTTAAAAAAGAAGGAACCTTTTAGATGATGAAAAATGTGCTTGATAGTATTTTCGGAGTAATTACTACTAGTACTATATAATTTAATTTTTTTTAGGGTAATCATGGTTTATGACCTTTTGGCTGACTAATTCACGGGTTTGAATTCACCATCACACAAATTTAAACCAGGTAAAACCCTTCTTTTTCAGAAGGTTGACGTGACCACTTAAAGATTGTTTACTTCACACTTTTTTGACAACATATTTTACGAAAAAAATTTGTTTTATTTTACTGAGATTTGATAATCACAATATTTTATTTGTTCATTTCGAAACACATTTTGTAATCATATCCAACGACCATACGTATGCATGTATTTGTATTACATGTTAGCGAGTTACGAGTATGGTATGTTTAAATTTGTGGCCTAATTATAAAGGCAAAAATGTCTAAATTTGTGACCAACTTGTGATTAATGAGACCGGCCTTAATGGTTTGGTCGTCACCTTTGGTCGACCCCATATTAGACGCATCCTCTCACTTACACCAACTTACATCTAATGCGTTCTCAACCCAAAAACAACACAACTCGACTGAGTTCTTTCTCATTTGTTGTGTGTGAGTGTGTGTTATTTAATTGTTTTTGGGAGATATGTTTTTTGTGATGTAATTGATCTCCTTATTACATTAACTTAGTAAGTTGTTGTAGAAAGAGAAACGTTTCGTCGGTCCTATTGTGGTCCCGTTTGTAGGTAGCCTCAAAGACTAGGTAGCATGCTTCGTTTACAACCCCACCTATTTAGTTTTTAGCCTTGTTAAATCCATACTCATCCAGTCATTGTACTATTATTGGAACGAGACATAGACATGTCACATGATAGTTTAAACCCAAAAAACATGGATACTCCCAACGCTACCCACATTTTAAGCGTCTTTACTCATATGGAACTTCACAAACCTCCTTCATCATCCACTCATATATACTAGTACTTCGTAAGCCATTAAACATTCAAACTAAACCTACACAATTCACAAAAAAAAGATGGAACCATCTAGCAAACTTAGTGTCATTTTGGTTTTAGCTATGTTCATATTATGTGTGCATTTTGCAATGGGGGATGATGCTAAGGAAAGGTGTAGTTATGCGGGTGTTTACAACTTTGGAGACTCGAATTCGGATACCGGAGGGATATCTGCGGCTTTCGAGCCGATTAAGTCACCTTATGGTATGACATATTTTAAGAAGCCCGTTGGGAGGGTTACTGATGGTCGACTTCTGTTTGACTTCCTTGGTATCACTACTACACTTATATAACGTTTAAGTTTTTTTGTTGTTCTTAATTAGTTTTGTAATCTAGTAGTATTAGGACTTAGGAGTATGACTTACAAGAGGAGGTATTATGACTACTAGGAGATGCATCTACTATTATAAGTTTATTAGGAGGTGTATTTAAGTATTTAACTATAGGTTTTCGAGTAACATAACTATGTTCTTAAAGTTGGAATTTGTGTAAGATTAAAAGCGGATCCAAGGGTTCCTCATGAACCAAATGCATTTTCACGCATAATGCAAAATTTAGTTAGATATCCTGTTTTTCTTTCTAAAATGCACCTTGTCCAAAAATTTTAAGTTACGACTTTTGTTTAGATTTGATGCAATGCACCAACTTTTGTCCACCACTGCATAAGTATATCGTATGTTAACAATAACCTTAACTTCATAAGCATACCCCTATGTATGAGCTATGCTTATCAACTCGTTAGATATAGGCAATTCAAATCAAATGTAGCATAAAACCTTACCTGAGTGAACTCTTTGGTGTTGTTGAAGTTGAGTACATTGGGCTACCTTACGTAAGTGCATACCTGGACACGATCAACACAGACTATCGCCATGGTGCCAATTTTGCAACAGGAGGATCAACAATTCGTAACCCGACTGAATCCATATATGTGGCTGGCATCAGCCCGTTCTCTCTCAATATGCAGACCATTCAGTTCACTCAGTTCAAAGCTCGGATAATAGATCTATGGAGCGCACGTCATCCAGCAGCCGATATAAGCCAGCTCCCGAGGCCTGCTGACTTCTCAAAGGTCTTGATTACAATGGATATCGGACAAAATGACCTTTCTGTTGGGTTTCGAACTCTTAACGAACAGCAACTACGTGCAGCAATACCTGACATTATCAGTGAGTTTGCCAATTCCGTTCAGGTAAAGATCCATGATCATACCTATTGGTGGAATTTTTTGACCCATTAACTAATGAATTAGTCCATTTGGATTGTGTTTTTATCTCCAATGGCTCAAATAAGAAAACAGCTGCAAGGGGAATGGGTTGAATCAGCGGGTCAATTGAGTTGAAAGTCAACAAGGGTCTATGTTCAAGGCGTAAAACATCTTAAATGGTTTAATTTTGAAAATCGACTTTTGTCTTAAATCATAATTAACGCATTAAACATTCATACAAATACTAAAAAATGGGCAAAATATCCGATATAACAAAGATAATCTGACTCGCCTATCCTGCCACCTCTATAGTGAAAGTTAACTAACATATAATATAATGTTGGCAGAAACTGTATCAGCAAGGGGCGAAGTCGTTTTGGATTCATAACACAGGACCTGTCGGGTGCTTGCCCACAGAAACATTTTATGTGAAGAACCCAAAACCTGGTTATCTTGATCAGTATGGGTGCATCAAGTATCAAAATAATATGGCCATAGAGTTCAACAAGCAGCTGAAGGCTCGAGTTATCAAGCTCCGTTCAGAATTAACCAATGCTGCCATAACATATGTTGATGTCTACACAGCCAAATACAAGCTGATCAGTAGCACAAAAGAAAATGGTAATTTACTTGTTCTTATAATATATGACAGTATAAACTATGTTATGATTTCATTAAGTCTTAATTTGATTCTGCTACAGGCTTTGACGATCCCCATAAGGTATGTTGTGGGTACCATGAGAATGATGCTCATATCTTCTGTGCGCAAACGGGAATTGTGAATGGGACCAAAGTTTTCGGTGATGCGTGTGCTAATCCTGCGACATATGTAAGTTGGGACGGGGTTCACATGACTGAGGCTGCTAATAAATGGGTGGCTAATCAAGTACTAAATGGGTCGTTATCAGACCCACCGATTCCAGTAACATATGCTTGCTATAAGCATTTGTCATCCTAAGAATCTTTTGATTATTGTACTTCTTTTAAGAACTATTATATTAGTTTACGGAGTTGATGTGAAGCAGCCTTTCTATAAGAATAGCTTGTTATCTTAAGAAGCTATTAATTATCGAGTAAAAATGGTTGACTTATGAAGGTCAGCTGTATAAAATGTTTATCAGTATTCTTTTATATAAGAGTTGGTGACACCAACTTGGTGTTATGTCTTTGATCAAGAATATTTTTGTTCTCATTCCTTTATTATTTTTTTTGGAGTCGTCACAACATGATGTACTCAACTGAATATATAAAACTTCACGACCTCATATATTCCAGTCATATATAATTTTGTCAATCGAAGCCACACAGTTCACAAAAAATGGAATCATTTGACAAACTTGCAGCAGCTTTTCTAATAGCTATGTTCATATGTGTTGTAAGGGGGGATAAGGAACATTGTAGTTATTCAGGAATATACAACTTTGGCGACTCAAATTCAGACACGGGCGGATATTCTGCAGCAATTGTGCCCATTTCGTCACCATATGGCATGACGTTCTTCAAGAAGCCTGTAGGAAGGCCAAGCGATGGTCGCCTTGTTCTTGACTTCCTTGGTATCACAGACTTCTCTTCTAAGATATCTAGATATGTTTTTTATGTTTATTGAATGATTGGGTGAAGCTACTCCTACTCGATAAATTCTTGAAAGCGGTTAAAATTTTTGGGGTTAGAGCCAGAGTAGTAACATAGTTATGTGCATAATCGTGTTTTATATACAATATAGTCCAGTCGAATCCAGTTATAAGGACAACCATCATCACGTTTCAAACTTTTATACGTGATTACATGACTTGTCGTTTAGGATACTTTTACAACAGTGAAAAAATAAGATGAATGATAGTTGCAATACAACTTATTACCAAAAGATATAGCATAAAGCTTACTAATGCGACCTTTCTGGTTTTGTTGAAGCTGAGTACATCGGGCTACCTTACGTGAGTGCATACCTTGACACGATTAACACAGACTATCGCCATGGCGCCAATTTCGCAACAAGCGGATCAACAATTCGTAGCGCAAATAGTTTCATTTCCTTGGGTAGCACCAGCCCCTTCTATCTCCAGATTCAGACCACCCAGTACACTCAGTTAAAAAGTCGAATAATTGATCTATGGAGTTCACGTCATCTAAAAGCTGATAAAAGCCAGCTCCAAAAGCCTGGTGACTTTTCAAAGGCCCTCTTTACAATGGACATCGGCCAAAATGATCTTATTCTCGGGTTTTTTACGCTTAGCAAAAAGGAACAACGTGCAGCTATACCTGATATCATTGATGAATTTGCCATCTCCGTCAAGGTAAATTCATAATCATCATACACATATTGTAGCTAACAAGGTAAAAGAGAACTGGTTGGTTAACAAGTTTTGGTCAAAACAATAATTTTTATGCTAAGACCACAAGAACAACAACAACATAACCAATCCCACCGGGGCGGAGTATTGGGGACAAACAAAAAATTTTATACTAAGACCGGGCTGACAAAAAAAATTTAAGAACTTTTAATAACTACTTAACCCGCATGACAAACATAACCCATATCGACCCATCCATATGTGAACGGGTCAAAGTTATGTAACAACTGAAGTAAACTCTTTGAATGAAATTGGCAGAAATTGTATCAACAAGGGGCGAGGTGGTTTTGGATTCATAACACAGGGCCAGTCGGGTGCTTACCATCGTTAGCAATCAACGTACAGAACCCGAAACCAGGTTATCTTGATAGGTACGGGTGCATCAAGTATCAGAATAATATAGCCATGGAGTTCAACAAGCAGCTCAAGGCTAGGGTTATGAAGCTTCGTTCAGAATTAACCGAGGCTGCCATAACGTATGTCGATATCTACTCAGCCAAGTACAAGCTGATCAGCAACACAAAAGAATACGGTACTTTACTAATTTTGATAGATCAAGAGAGTATAATGTATGTTATCTAGCGTGTGATCTTGATTTCTTTTTACAGGATTCAACGATCCGCTTAAGGTATGCTGTGGGTTCCATGTCGATGATGTTCATATCTTTTGTGGGAATTCGGTTACTGTGAATGGGACTACAGTTTTGAGTGATGCATGTGCAAATCCTGCGACATATGTGAGTTGGGATGGGATTCACATGACTGAGGCTGCAAACCGATGGCTGGCTAATCAAGTACTAAATGGATCGTTATCAGATCCACCGATCCCAGTAACACATGCTTGTTATAAGCAGTTTTAATCCTAAAAATCAATTGATTGATGCATGTATCTATGTGAATAAATATGGGTCATATGGTTGTATGTGTTGATCTGTATTCACTTCTCATTTCTCTCTTTTTACCCATCTTGTTGTGCCCTGGAAAAATGTAAAAATAACGGTAATATGAGAAAATAGTAAAATGTAACTAACCATATATGTAAAAACAAAAAATTATTTTATCACAAACCAAAATAGAAGAAAGATGGTTGGCAAAAAGGGGAACAAAAGAAAACCACAAAGGTATAAATACATCCAATTCGTATGTTTTCTTGTCAAATGATTATGGAACAACGCCGCATCAAATTATGTTCTCTTGCAATTTTCACCGATGAACTTTGTGTTTATTCATCAACGGCGTTCATGAATTAATCTATCGTGAATAAGTCATGCATCTTGGTCTGTTAATTTTTATTTCATGCAAAACAAGCAATAAAGGGCTGAATTCAAGGGTGAGCTTATGAATTATTAAGGTGTCACATTTCTTTTGTCTATTGTTATTACAGTTTACAGTAACAATTAAAGGGTTTCATAAGCATGTTGATGGCTTGATGCTTTTCAATTTTATGAAATAAATGCAGCATCATAAGCTTACCTAATTGTGAAACGTTTCGAGGGAAACATCTTGATCACATAATATGTTCCTTATTAGAAATCACTCATTTCGATATGATGATAAAAGTACTTAAAGGTCATAAGCAGAACACATGTCTCGTAACTAAAGATATGACAACAGGTTAATTTGTCGTGCATATTTGTAGGCACTGTTACTGTAAGATGTTTAATGTAGTATTTTGGTTTATTCAAGCTTTTTTTAATTTCTGATTTCAGGGCTGGACCCACCGCGATGGGAAGACCAAATAATGCACCGAGATTAGTTGTGACGACTTTTACTGGCGTCATGCTTGGTTTCTTTATAGGAATGTCATTCCCGATAGTGTTAATAGATAAGGCAAGCTTCTATTGTTTTGATTTACTCTCAGATTAACTATGAAGCTGATCTTGCTATATTTTGATTACATTATGTTTATCATCTATGCAGAAGACGAACATGCACTCTACCGAGCCTACCTCCATTGATCTTCGTGACATTCAGGACAAGTACCCTGGCATCTCAACTCAAGCAGCCTTGAATGTCTGGTCATCTATGCAGCAAAATAAACTCATACAGTCAGATAATTATAGGAGTACAAAGGTGAGCTATATTTGATAAATTGGTTGTAGATATAACCAACTTGGTTGAAATTTCAACAGTTAATTGTCATAGTTTGTTTTTTTGGCAAGTCTTTGCATAATACGTAAAACAATAGTCAAATAAGAGGAAATGTAACGAACATCAGACTAATACTTGCAATGCAGATATGGGCTCCGGATAATCCTCGAGGAGCTGAAACGCTCCCCCCAGGTTTAGTTGAGCGCGAGTCTGATTTATACCTTCGAAGATTGTGGGGTACCCCTAGTGAGGTATTTTCTGCCATATCTATATAACGTAGCTACTTTTTGTTGAAGTTAGTCATTTATTTGTGGAGGCTAATTCTATTCTAACATAACTAAGGGGGTGTTTGGCAATGATTATTTAAAGCGCAATTATGTAAGTCCATTTGTAATAAGTATTTATTTGGTAGGGGAAACTTGCAGGATTTGAGTATCAAACCGAAGTACCTTATAGCCTTTACTGTGGGTTATGACCAGAAGGAAAATATTGATAAAGCAATGAAGAAGGTTAGTTACTTGTCCTCTGACTTTCATGTTTGTGTAAGTGTAAACTGATCAGATATTCACATGTCTAATTTTCGGGCTTTCAGTTTTCAGAAAACTTTACTCTTGTGTTGTTTCACTATGATGGTCGAACAAGTGAATGGAATGAATTTGAATGGTCAAAGAGGGCTATACATATTAGTGCTCACAAACAAAGTAAATGGTAAATTTTGCATATTTAAGAAAATTTACAGTATTCTGTTTAAGCTTAATTATGTTAAATCATGTAATGTTCAGCTGGTGGATGAAATTTGTTGTAGGTGGTATGCTAAACGTTTTCTACATCCAGACATTGTGGCACCGTATGACTACATATTCATCTGGGACGAGGATCTAGGATTGGATGACTTTGATGCCGAAAAGTAAATATCTCTAGTATCAATAATCAAAAAGTTAATCACGTGAAGTAGTTTTTTTGAACTAATTTAGCATATGGTATGTAGGTACATAGAACTGATGAAGAAGCATGGGTTAGAAATTTCTCAGCCCGGTTTATCAGAAAATAGTGGACTATTTTCATGGCAAATGACCAGAAAACGAAATGATACCGAAGTGCACAAGTAAGCCATCCGTTGTACTAACGGTAAGCTTCACTTGAATAATATTTTTCTTATCCGATTTACCTTACAGGCTAGCGAAAGAAAAAGAAGGTTGGTGTGCAGACCCACATTTACCACCTTGTGCAGCGTATGTTTGCCTTCATGTTGTCTCAACAAGTATACATCAATTTAGTTGCTAAAATTAAAGAATGCTTACAAAGTATTTATAATGCCATAGATTTATTGAGATAATGGCACCTGTATTCTCACGGAATGCATGGCGCTGCGTTTGGCATATGATCCAGGTTTGAAGATTTTTACTGTACATCTATATACGACCAATTGTGTTTTTGTTCTTACTATTAAGTATGAACATCATTTGTTTGCGTGTGCAGAATGACTTGGTACATGGATGGGGTCTTGATTTTGCCCTCAGGAGATGTGTAGAGGTGAGGGTTCACATTCTATTACTTATTTATAGTATATATTGCACTTGGATTTGTGATTCAATATCAAGCTGATGTCACAATCCCTTTCATATCAACATTTGGAGTATTAGTATACGTGTGTAATTAAGTCCATTGTTTGATACAGCCTGCTCATGAGAAGATAGGAGTGGTAGATGCTCAGCCGATAGTTCATCAAACACTCCCTTCACTTGGGAACCAGGTGTGTCTTTTTCTCTACCCGACATATCAGAGTTTGGTGAAATAGGCGGGTATGGGTCGACCTGAATTACTCTTTGTCCAACAATTTGAGTATCTTCTATAAATAATTACTGTGTCATATATGAGTACAAATTGTGTTAGCTCAATATACTGAATAAATTGATTTAGGTAGTTATACGAATTAGAAGTACACACTAGATAACTTTTGACCCGTTTGACCTGTTCCAGAGATAAATGCGTCAAAATTCTCATCTCTAATTTACATGAACACGTGTAGTTATTTCATTACCTTTTCTCAGGGCATTAGACAGAAAGGAAAGGCGCCACGGGCAGCGGTACATTTTCAAACACATACTTTTGCATTTGTAGTAGCTCATGAAATTTAGTAATGTTCTTCAAAGGATATAAAGAAATCAGTCTTGCTAGCTTTTTCGTATCAGGTAAAGGAAAGGTGTAAAAGAGAGTGGGTAATGTTTCAAATACGAATGGCATTAGCAGAAAGAGCATATTTCAAGATGAAGGCAATGGCTTCAAATCAAACCAATACCACAGACCATTCAGATAAATCACAATCAGATGAGCCTAAAAACACCAAATCAATCATTTCAGAGCCCTTACATACTAGTAAAACATTCTAAGTAGCACGGTACTTATGAAGCATTGGCTCTTTTGGCATCAATCGTGCTGCGGCCAATAGAGACAACCAGGATTAGCTAATTTCTGTATAAAATATGCTTTTGTATAGTCACGATTAATATATATAAGATGTACTATAATCTGTGATGTAAGTAGATATAAGTTGTTCATTGATGAGAGTGAAACAGACTTATTTATGAAAGGGTACTCCTTATTTATTGATGGTTACTTCAAAAGTGCATTTTTGATTTTCCATTCTTTAATAAAAAAAAAAAAAAACTTCCAGAAAAAGCCTTTTAATGACTCTCTTTCTTATTTTGCACACCCCATAGCCGATTAAAGACTCAACATCTCTTATTCTATTAAATTTTACTTTCTAAAAATCAATACCGTTCAATCCAGAATACTTTTCTCTTTAGTTTGAGATCGATTTTGACATGGTTTCAAGTTGTTTTTTGAAAACTCAAAAACAAATCAATAATCCACGAACTTCTACGATACTTTGGCGACTTTCTGCGATATGATATATTTACTAGTTTTTCCCACCCATTTGCTATGGTGTATGAGTAAAACTATCACGCCAATCGCGTCACACATGCGATATACATCGATGATGGCGATAAACATTCAAATTTGAATGTGGAACATCGATAGGAAACAAGTAGCTACGATATGAAATTAACACGTTTTTGTCACGTGATTTCGTATTCTCTTTCTTTATAAATAGTACACCCCTTCTAATTATTATCCGTTTCAATGTCTTGGCATTGTAATTTGTAAACCTTTTACCTTACCAATTCAATGTATCTAATGCAGACGTCACATCTCAAATGTTACTAATATGTTGTGTGCATATAATAAACTTCAGGGCTACAAGTCTGATTTTAAACATAAGTCTTCATCACTTAACGTCGAACAATAAAAACTTCATCTTGTTGCTCCACAAATCTTCATCACTCCACGTCGTGTGCTCTGGAGTCGTCATTTCATGATAAGGCAACATTTGGGTTTGTTCAGAGAGAGGCATGGTGTGGGGTAACCTCTTGTTCCGAAAACTCTCCCAAATGTTGGTCAGGAAGCACTATTGAGACCGTATCGACGCTTAGAGTCCATGTGCAATAACATCGTTTTGGATATGTAAAAGGGACTCTTCTTGCGGGAGACCACATTGTTTTGATGCTCCTACCTTAAAGAGATAATTTAGTACTAGGACCCCAGCCATGCAATTTTTTACGATAAGATGCCTGAAAGGACTAATAATAGTCATGCAATTTTTCACGATAAGATGCCTGAAAGGACTAATAATAGTCATGCAAATGTCTATGTCCCATTGCAATTCCTCTTCTAGTTCATCTTTGTAATAGTTCTTTTATTTTACGATGTCTAGTTCATATTCAATTTTTCGTCTAGTTCATCTTCAATTCTTCGTCTACTTCACCTTTGTAATAGTTCTTGATTATTAACGATATGGATAACTGCTTAATAAATTTTAAGACAAAACTGCATACTCTTTATGATAGACTAAGGCTACGTTTCTTTTTATTTTTCACACTCAGACACTTATAAGTTATGTGGGTCCAATGTGCGCCATGTTCTGTTAATTGCTCTGGATGGGGAGACGCACCTTTTATATGGCCTTGAGATACAGATGATTTAACAACATTTGTGTGGACCCCTCAAGAAAAAAAAACATTAATATATATATTGGGACCCACCCCCTTTACCATTCAGACTCTCGAAAATAAAAAGAAACGCAGCCTAACATAGTCTCGCAAACGTTTCCTTCTTAGCCTTTAACTACAAGGCATTACCTTATACTTTTTCTTTTACAACGCCATCTTTCCCCTTTCTTATATCATCCGGGTCAAGCTGCGAGAAAAATAATACAAAACTATTCACCACCATTACTTTTGGTGGATATTATGCTAGTCTAAGAAAACATATACAAGAAGTTCATATATTTATATTATAATTTTGTAAGTCGTTTTCAATATGATGAAGATGCATGTAAATGAATGGTATAATTGGTACTTCATGTTTGAAATTTGTATTCATAATCATTTTAAGATGCTAAAATTTTGTGGATTTGCGATTTCGTAAATTACTTATATAAATTGGTAATGCATGATAACAAAAACATGCTTGGTTGGCTTACAAAATAGTTCTAATAAACTTAATGAAAGAAATCAACTATTTAAGTTGCCTTCATATTAAATATAGAGAAAATAACAATAATAACCAATTTTACACATATTTCACAAAATACCAAATTTTATTCAAAAAGTCAAACTAGTCATAAAACTAACAATACTTTGAGAACTTTTAAAAAAAATATTGCAAGATCTTGCTAGTTATCAGAAAAATAGTAAGGTAGGTTCATCTTGCTATTTTTTTTCTATAAAATTGGAAGACCTTGTTATTTTAATAAAAATCAAGTATTTGATGTAGTATCTCTACTACTTATAAAGGAAAAATGGTCAACCTTGAATTTTCAAGGTCAATGTTGAGTTTTCAATGTCAATGTTGAGTTTTCAATTCTTGAGTTTCAACCGGCTATTGATGGAAACGAGCTGCTATTGATGGAAACTACAAATCAATTGAAATGTAATTAATACTCTTATTAAAACACCCCATTACTTAAAAGTACAATGATTTATTCACATTGTACAACAAATTAAAACACAAACCGGGTATGTTGAGTTTTCAATTGTTGAGTTTCATACAAATTAATTGAAATGTAATTAATACTCTTATTAAAACACCCCATTACTTAAAAGTACAATGATTTATTCACATTGTACAACCAATTAAAACACAAACCGGGTTGACCCGGGACGCTTCAAACCCGGTTTAATTTGACCCATTTCCGACCCAACATAACAAGTTGACCGGTTTAAATCGACCCATTTTTCAACCGAAACGGTTCAACCGGTTGAACCACCCGGGTCGAACCGGGTTTCAAAACATTATCCATTACTTAAAAGTATAATGATTTATTTACATTGTACAACCAATTGAACCGTTCCGGTCGAAAAATGGGTCGATTTAAACCGGGTCAACTTGCTAGGTTGGCTCGGAAATGGGTCAAATTAAACAGGAACCCGTCGGGTTTTGAAGCGTCCCGGGTCAACCCGGTTTGTGTTTTAATTTGACCAGTTTCTGACCCAACATTGCAAGATCTTGCTAGTTATCAGAAAAATAGTAAGGTAGGTTCATCTTGCTATTTTTTTTCTATAAAATTGGAAGACCTTGTTATTTTAATAAAAATCAAGTATTTGATGTAGTATGTTTATAAAATTAGTTATTTTTGGCATTTTTCATTAAAAATATGCACAAAATTAAATTCAAACATACATAAAATAGCACAAAACTAACCATTTTAGCGTCCCTATCATTTCTCATTTTCAAATTTTCGCCAAAACACCACTTTACGCTCTCACTCTCATTTCTCCACCTATTTAACCATTTAAACCAACAAAAATCACAAATCCAACAACCAAACACTCCCAATCCAATTCCAAAATGTCCATAAACGAAGACGATTGGGAGCTCATAAACGACGACGGCTTCGTTTACAAACGTCTCAAACGCCACAACCAAACACCCACCTTTTCACAACCTCCACCACCACCAGATCCATTAGCACAAGCACAAGCCCAAAGAAAACGTAAAAAAACCATCTTACTAAACCTCAAAAACAAGTACCAGAAAGAAATTTCTCAGTGGGAACATTTATCAAACACCTTGACTGCATTGCAAAATAAGCCACCTGTTACTGTCCCACTGGTGGTGCAAAATCAGAGTGGTGTTGGCTCGCCGGAGAGTTCGTCGGATAATGGTTTCCGGGAGCTTGCTGATAAGGTTCTTGCTCAGGTATTTTAACATTTTTGACCTAATTTGGCTATTTGACCTAGTTTTTAAAAATTGAGATTTTTAAAAAGTTGAAATTAGGGTGATTAGAGCTGTTAAGATTTGACCCTTTATGGTTAATTACAACCCCTTGTTGTTAATTTTGTGAATTTGTTTAAAATCTGGTTGAATTTGAAGTATTTAACTATTTTAGGGTTTATTAGGGTTTTGGAATTTAGTGGTTTTAGATTCAAATTTGGGATATTTTTTTCTGTTAAGATTTTACCCTTTATCGTTAATTGCATGCCCGTGTTGTTAATTTTGTAAATTTGATTCAAAAAATGGCTCAATTTGAGTATTGATTTATTTTAGGGTTTGAATTGGGAATTTGGGGTTTTTTTTATTGAGGGGTATGATGGTAATTTGTGGGGATTGGTTATTATACAGTTGGAAGCTCAGGAAGCTACTATTAATGAAGTTTCGAGATTATGTGATACTGTTGAAGCGTTATGTGATGCTGAAGAGCAACGGTTGAAGGAACCGCTTTTTGATTTACCAATATGGGAACCGTCTTGTGAAGAGCTAATGACATCGTTACAAACAGAAGAATAGTCTAACTTGGAGCTAGAAGAAGGATTTTCGGTTTTTTGGGTAAAAAGTGGGTTAGTGTTTCTTAACCGAGAAATTGTTGTGTAATATATTATTGGTTAGTTACCATAGATAGATTCAGTGAATGCTGAAGAGCGTTGAGTTACTTATCTTAGAGGTGGAGGGGACTGTTAGATGCGAGGAGCTAAGATAGATGTTTTCGTTGATTGTGTACAAGCGTTTGAATGTAATTGGGATATTGTAAAAAAAGGTATTGGTTTAGAGATTTTTGTTGATTGGTTTCTAGAGTTTACAAGAAACTGATGTAAGAGGAAATAGTAAAGAAGAATGAATCTTGCCATCTTGGTTTAGAAACTCATTTTCCCAACATCTATTGTGAACAAGAAAAAAACTTTTGAGAACGGTCAACTAATTGCTTGAACAAGGTTAGCAAGAATTGGTAAAGCCAAGTTCGTTGGTTTCTTTGACATTTTCTCGGACTATAGTAGCTATAATATGGCAATGTTTATTGTTTTTGACAGTAAAGAATGTAATTGTTTCACCATAGTGAATATATGCTTTAGTAGAAGATTTAACCGTGACTGGTTTGTAACTTGTAAGTGAAACTAGCCTTGTTACAAGCACGTCCAAGAAGTTGTGCTTGTGATGCTCTAGCAGTGCAATTGAAGTTATGATCTCATCTTCACTGAATTACCTTTGTGAACTTTAGTGTCTACCTGCAGATACAACGTCTATATTCTATAATGCATTCATCATTTGATTTAGGTTATTGCCCTTGCTTTGAGTTCCTAATATGATAGAAAGGTTTGGATTTATCAGGACCAAAGTGGGTAAGGGTCTCTTATCGTAGAGAATGAGCATCGTGTTGCTTATCGTAGAATTTGTTCTGTTATATATTTTTTTAGTTTTTTGGTTTAGACAGATATATTGAAGGCCGAATAGAATCGTGTTGCTTATCTTAGATGATGAGCACACATTAGATGCAAGGATCTAGGATAGAAGGTTTTGTTGATCTTGTGCGTCTCATTGGTTAAGTTTTAGAGTTTGAAAAGAAGGCGAATAAATTTTCTTTTAGCAATTCGTTTTCTGCTCTATAAACGACACTTTTTTTTTTTTTTTTTTTTTTTTTTTTTTTTTTTTTTAATATTTATTTAACAAAGCAACCAGTTTTGAAAACGTATTTATAATTATTGTTTAAGAGAAAAAAAATAATAATAATAATTGTAAAAGCCAAGTGCGTTTGTTTCTTTTAACATTCACTCAGACTATTATAGCTATAAAATGGCAATGCTCTTGTTTTCGTCATTAAAGAATGTTATTGCTTCACATTCTTTATTAGTATACTCAACAAGCTCAAAATTTACACAAAGAAGGGAGTTGATGAAAGTTTTTGTTTTTATATAAATTTCATTAAGAATCAAAGGTCTGGTGAAACCAGCTTTCTTACAAGCACACTCTAAAAGTTGTGCGCGTGACAACGCTTTAGGCAAGTTAAACTATCTGTAGGTTAGATCACCAAGGGCACCAGAAACATTTTCCTTCTCTGGGATGGAGATTATTTAGATCTCAGGAACACTTGGATTTCCCAGAATCATGTCAAGTCAATAATGGTTTTACCTGTGGTAATCACAGTTTTCCATTACAGAGCCACCAAGTTGGCTTCTTCAGTGAGATGAAGTTATGACCTTATCTTCATTGAACTACATTTGTTTAAGTCATCACATATTTTTGGTAAAATTTAGAAATCATAGAGTTTGTATATTATCTAATCAAATGCATTATGCTCTATCCTCCCTGCTCCCCCTAATCAAATTTTGTTCACCTTGTTCCTTCTATCTACATGGATTATGTAGTTTAACCTTAAAACTTCATTTTCATTGTTTCTGTTTTAATCAGTAGTGGCTTTCAGGGTTCGTTACAAAATGGGACTATGAAAAAATAGTTACAATCAGAAGTACCATAATGTTGAAGTCCATTGGAATTTTCGTGAGACACATTTTCTCTGTTGTGTTAATATAAGACACATTTTCTCTGTTGTGTTAATATATGAGACTATTACTATCCCTATAGACTTATAGAGTCGATGACTTGTACTATTCAACTCCAAAAAGTTGTAGATTGTGTTTTTATCTAGTAAAAACACTCATGAGAAACAAAGATTAACATCTTACACCTTCCTAAAACATATATAAATTGTCTTAGACTTGGTGTAGTGATAACGGACATCACTACCGTCAAATCTAACATTACCATCAACATAGTGTAATAAGTCAACCAACTTTATCACGTATATATACCCCACGTAAACACTCACACACTCAAAAATTAACAAAAAGAAGTTGATCTCTACATTCCAACTTGTGCTCAAAATTGGAGAAGGACGTGTGGGTTGGAATGAATGTTCTAGTGTTCAACACGTGGGTGGGGGAAGACACTTCTAAACAATGTTTTAAAACCTGGTTTTTTGATTGGCCCGGTTGAGTCACCGGTTCAACAGGTTCGACCCCCGGGTCGAACCGGTTTTCTAGCTACCATAGCTTTTATGTTAGATTTATATGTTGTTTTATCTTTTGAAGCTACTAAATAATTGATACCATGTTCAAATAGACGTTGAGGTGATCGGTAAGTTAAAACATTCAATCAATTCACTGCTTGAAGTTAGAAAGTTTCATGTTTTTCAATTGATTCGAATAACGGATAGCTATTTTGTTAATACTCCTATTTAGTTTATGTTTCGTTTTCAAATATAAAAATGCAAATGCAAATGCAAATATACAGTTGAATAACAATCATAAAATGTGTGTCTATTATATTTATAATGATAGTTTTCCTTCAAGTCATTAAGCTCTAATTTAGGCGCTAAAAGTTTCCAGTACTATATTTTCTTTACAACTTTTCCATAATAATGTCTTTACAACTTTTCCATAATAATATATTAGTTAAAATACGAAAACGCGAAAAGATGATGATTCCTCCTGTGGAACATAACAAATGATTTTTTTGAAAAGAAAAAAGTGTAACCTGGCCGGGTCTAGTGAACCGGTTCAACCCGGGTCGACTAAAACCCGCTAGTTCAATCCGGGTCATAAACCTTTTAAAAACCGGCTACTTCAGCCCGCTCATTAGACCGGTTACTGGTTTAACCGGTTAAACCGGCCGGGTCGAACCGGTATTTAAAACATTGCTTCTAAACCTCCCTTGTTACACCCAATCTTAGAATTTTCAAGAGATATAACAGTTGATGCACATAGTACAAACATATGTTATCATTGTAAATGATAAATAATTTTTTTAATACGGGTCAAAATAATAATTTAGTCAAAATTTTAATTATAACTGTAAATTAAATTAGAAAATGAAAAGTATATAGTCACAACTAAATTTTAGTTGCAAAATAATTTATGCACATTAAGTTGAACAACTAATTATTCATAGAAGATTAAAAAATACCTTTCCTTGTTAACCATTTTTTGGATTTTGGACAATCTTATAAATGGAATCTTCTATATAAGTTTTATCATTTACCATAAAATATATCAGGTCAACTGCATACACACCCTCAAATTTTGAGAATAGATCTTTTGGGTCAAAATCATGTTCTCATAAAAATCAACTCTTTCTCTTTTTAGAAAATTCTAAAAATATAGTATATGCGCATCTTGAATTAGAATTTAGAAAATGGAACTATTTGAGCTCAACTTGCTAGGCCACAAATACATCGACTAATTGACCATAACCAGGTCAAATATTCCACATTATTGATATGAACATATCTTAATTAAGCTTCACATCGTTCTTAACCATAACCAGGTCAAATATTCGTATTGTTCATGTCTTCTAAGTTCTAACAACAAGATTTGGCCCATAGACCGAGTGAAGAGGCACCAAGAAAACTTAGGCCAACTAGTAAGTTCTTTTTACCAGCGGTTTGTATTAGAAACTATCAAGAAGCTATAACAAAGATACAACGAAAATAAATAACACTAGTAAACTGCGTCTAGGTATCGTCTGGGTAAACTTTTTACAATATTCAATCAATACAGTTTGCATTTCATATTATGTCTTTACACCTATTTAATCAATACAGCTTTTTGTAAATGGTGTTAAAAGGTACCAACTTATTATACATTCGGGTTAATTCGGGTTACAAATGCTTATTGGGTTATACAACTGGGTAAAGTCTAAAAATAAAAAAACATGGTTACTCACTTGTATCACACTTCTAAGCCTACTAAAAATATTTCTACAAGCTAAATTTTTTTTGTTTCACTATGAACAACATGACTTGATTACAGGGATGGAACTTGACAAGTTTTAATAAAAAGGCCAAACTACAAGTTTTAGTTTTAGGAGGGTCAATTTACCAACATTTGTACTAATAATGCCTAACATTACAAAGTATTAGTATTAGAGTTAAAAATGTACTTGTTGCCGAAAATTTTGGGCGGGTCACGACCCCTCCCGGTCCTCACTAAGTTCCGTCCGTGCTTGATTATCAGGTCATCAATGATATGTGGCACCCAAGTGTATTTGTGTTGTTGTTGTGGTTGTTTTCTACGTCAGGACTCCGGCCAACATCTTATTTTTTCAGGCAAGCACCATTCTTTTCGACGAAGAATGATCATGAGTTAGAATTTTGTTCATGTTGATTTTAGTTACCTATAAAATCTCGGTTTTATGTCGGTTGGAATTTAGTTGCACCAAAAGAAAAAAAAATAAAGAAAAATAAAATGAATAGGGGAAGAAGATGATGAACCTAACAAAAAATAAACATAAATACAAAAAAAATGTTTTTACCTGTTTGATAGGTAACAGTCATCAAATATTTCATATTGACAAACAATTTGAATGCTGAGTATTAAGTTGGGATTTGTTAAAAATGACTTTAAATATAATATAAATTACCTTAAATATACATGATTTTTAAGTTAACAAAGCCAAAATTTCCTTTTATATTTATCATAATCACTGCTCAATAGTCTTGTATAACAAATCCCTTATTAGTATAGCATGTCTAGCATTGTGGTATATGAGATTATTGTTTTTTATTTTTAGACTTTACCCTTGTACAAATTGATAATAGGACTAGAAATGTTGAATAATCATATGTGTTAGATTTTTTTAGAGAATTGCTAAAATCGTCCATGTGGTTTGGTCAAATTGCAAGTTCAGTCCTCATCTTTTCAAAAGTGCACTCATCATTCATGTGGGGAATTTGTAAGTGCACTCTTAGTCATTGACCCCTTCACAGGGACCAAAGTAAAAGAGAATACGAAAAGGGTAGTTTAATAATTTAACTTGGGAACCACAAGCTCTAATGATATCAGGCGAATCGGGAATAGGAGTGGGGTTATCCCCTAAGGAGAGGCTCGCGGTTGGTATCTCTGCCCGAGGATGCGACACTAACTCGAGCCAACAACTAACAACTAACCTGCCGTTCAAAATAATAATAATAATAATAATAATAATAATAATAATAATAATAATAATTAACTTAAGTCATGGGCTAAATATGCACTTGTAAGTTCCTTACAGAGACGATGAGTGCATTTTTGAAAAGATAGGGATTGAACATGCAGCTTAGCCAAACACGAGGTAGATTTTTGCAATGTACTTTTTTTTTTTTTTTTTTTTTTTTTTTTTTTATTGGGGTAACCCCCAGGGCCGTTTCATTTTTTTGGGTGTCTCGATGTAAAACTACGAATAAGGCCTCATAAATCATGAAAAGTTTTTTTAAAGAGCGGCACCACACTTGAAATCTGACCCCCCGAGTTAAACCATCCAAACGGGCAGGCCCCGGGACCCGAACCACTAGGAGAGACCTGCGAAGGGAAACCCCTAGAACTCACGGCTCCGCACTAGGAGGAAAACCTGAATTTTTTGTTTCTTGCGAAACTTGAACCCTAAGTAAAACCTCCCTCAAGCTCCAGAAAAAGCCTAGGTGGCCAACTGAGCTAAGCTAGTTGGTTAAATCATGAAAATCTTAACTATTATAGAAAATTCAAAACATAATATATTTAGACATATATAAATACTAATGGACATATACTAAATCGAAGGCCCCTTCACATAATATTTAAAAATGGCTATAAAAATTCAAGTTATACATTTATAAATATGGTTATATATGTTTAAATAATAATGGATATGCATTAAATCGGAGTCTCCCTAACAAATGGTGACACTGTGCGGTTGCTCAACTTGCACATGCTAATCGCCGGCAACCCGATAATAAGAAAATGTTAATGATATATTTTCATTTTCTTATAGGAAGTGTTACTTTTATATTTACACGTATGTTGCCTAGATTGACTATCAATCGAAAACACTTATACGAACCACTTCACACATGCATACGTGCATTATACTATAAGATTTTGAGTATGGATCTAGTGAGAAGAATTAATGAAATGAGAAGAGTGAGAAAAAATTATAACCACAAATTTTAAATAAGGAAAGAGAAATAATAGGAGATGCATCTATTTTTCATGGGTGCATCTAATATTTGTGGTCGTAGTTTCTTCTCATTCTTCTCATCTTAATTATATTTCTCATTTGATCCTAAGTCATAAGATTTTAACAAATTTTGTTTATATCGATCAATATGTCAAACTTCAACAGCTCTAACACTTTACTAATCTTGTATCCTCACCATCTGAAACATTAACAACCTCATTCCATTTCCAAATTCGAAGGCTACCTCTTTGCGTTTCCCTTTTATTGGAACGCTAATTTGCAACTCATCATGCTCATTGACATCCGCATAAATAGGTTTGCTGCTCACTGAAATGTGATCATCACACTATAAGTCCAACACCACGTGATGTTTCTTCTCCTCCATTTTGAGTATTTGATAGAATTAACTGATAGAGTATGCATTGCAACGTGCATATATGCATAATATATATGTAGGAAACTAGGGATTTCAAAGGTTACAATGTTAACATCGAGTGATAAAACGGCCATTGTACATAAACAAAAAGTCGAATCAAAAGTCTTGGTGTATAATAGCAAAAAAATAATAATAATAATAATAATTAAAAAAAAAGTACACGGGACTCAAAAAAATGACAAATTAGTTACATTTTCATGTTTATCATTTTTAACAAACGTAAACAACTCACCTGCAAGAATATATGTTTACAACACAAGGTACAATATCGAAAATTCACAAACTAAAAGTATCAAAACCTAAAAAACATAATTGAAAAACCTTAGAAAAACCGAAGTACCAAACCAAACCAACCCACCCTCATTGTCAAACTTAACGTGGGGGTAGTGAGGAAACGGTATCCCTCTGGTCAACCGCCCTTAGTTATAATTCAAATAAAATATAATTAATAATGAGTTAGAGTGTGGTTATCCATTTTTAATTTTTTTTGTGTTTTATATTATTTAAAACTAAATAAAGTAATGTTGGAAAGCTTAAGCATGGGAATATGAAAGGTATATTTTTGTATGGTTCTTTCAGTTTTAGGAAATAAAGAGAGGCATACATATATAGAGAGAGACATGATATGTATCTATAAATAATAATATCAAAAGAACAAAAATCCCATTTATATGGAATGAAATGAACCCCTGATAATTTGGTAGGATATTGTGTCCATTTTTTTCATTTGGAAACAAATCAGGGGTTTGATCAGGGTTTTATTCATCTGCATTTTATTTTTCTTCTTTAGATTAAAATTTTGTTTTTGTTTTATTTTGTGTGTTGTTGATTTGATTCTTCATGAAGGCTGATGATTATTCAAGTTCCAAGAAGAGTGATGAAATTTGTGATAAGGTACGTTATGGTTTCTGGCTTTTATTTAAACGAAAACATATAAGTTGTTTATAAAATATGTGTTGTTTTATTTAATGAGAATGTGAATATGTGATAATGTTTGTTCTTTTAAGATTGTTGCGTCTCTAAAACATGTTTCTGTTACGGTTTTTCTGGGTTCATGTTTTTTTTTAACGTTTTTATGTTATGTTCCTGTCTGGTAAAATTGACTTTTTGTTGTGCTTCATAAGAAATGTAATTTTTTCTGGCTTTTTGCATTTAGAATAAAAAATAAAAAAAGAAACAAAAATAGAAAAGAAAGGTTATCTAAATTCTGCATTTTTTTGTGCAAGATCTTTTTGTTCTTACAAAAGAAAATGTGATTTTTTTTGTTGTTTTCTTTCTTTTTTGCTTACAAATCAATCATTGTAAATTTGTAAAGTCATTGTAGTTTCCTAAAAAGATGATTGATTTTGGATAAATATGAAATGTAAACGAGTGAAATGATGTTTGTGATTTTGTACTTTTATATGAAAGATCTTTTACAAAACAGAAAAAGATACTACTAGTATATTAGGGTAACGAGGCTACATTTTGTTACATTTTGTTCTTGTTAAAAGAGGCTACATTTTTTTCTTATGAAATGAAAGTTTTTCACCCTTTAAAATATCCAAAGGTTCATTTCTGCATTCATGATTAATTCAAATGTTCATTTTTGCATTCATTATGTTATTTTCAAAGTTGCTTTGTAATGTGCAGGTGGCAAGCAGATTGTCGAGACTTAGATTTATGATTCGAGGGCTCGATTTGAAGACATTTATAATCCTGTTCGTGTTACTTCCATCCGCGATTCTAGCAATATACGTTCATGGCCAGAAAGTCACCTACTTTCTACGACCGTTATGGCAGTCACCACCAAAACCTTTCATTCACTTGCCTCACTACTATCATGCAAATGTATCAATGGCTAATCTATGCAAACTTCATGGTTGGGAGATTAGAGATTATCCAAGAAGGGTATATGATGCAGTGCTATTTAGTAATGAGATTGATATGCTTACGATAAGATGGAAAGAAATATACCCTTATATCACTCAATTTGTTTTGCTTGAATCAAATTCGACATTTACAAGTATACCCAAGCCCCTCAACTTTGCAATGAATCGGGAAAAGTTTGACTTTATTGAGTCAAGGTTGACTTATGGGACAATTGGTGGAAGGTTTGTGAAAGGGGAGAACCCGTTTATTGAGGAGGCGTATCAACGAGTGGCAGTTGATCATCTTTTAAGAGTAGCCGGGATTGAAGATGATGATCTTTTAATCATGTCTGATGTTGATGAGATTCCTAGTGCTCATACTATCAATCTTTTGAGATGGTGTGATGGACCACCTCCGATTGTTCACTTGAATTTTAAGAATTATTTATACTCTTTCGAGTTTAATTTGGATCATAAGAGCTGGAGGGCTTCTGTTCATCGGTATCAAAAGGGTAAAACGAGGTATGTGCATTATCGGCAGAGTGATTATTTGTTGGCGGATTCAGGATGGCATTGCAGTTTTTGTTTTAGAAAGATTAGTGATTTTGTGTTCAAGATGAAGGCTTATAGTCATGCAGATAGAGTAAGATTTACTCATTATCTTGATCCGAAAAGGATTCAGAAAGTGATATGTAACGGTGCAAACTTGTATGATATGCTTCCTGAAGAATACACTTACCGAGAGCTTATTGGGAAGATGGGACCGATCCCTCATTCATATTCCGCAGTTCATGTCCCTTGGTATCTGTTGAACAATGCTGAGAAGTATAAATATCTTTTGCCTGGAAATTGCATTCGGGAAGATGGGTGATTCACTTGTAAATTATTATCCATGAAATCCCAATCACTGTTGTCTTTATCATCATGCATTGGAGGTGTTAGTTGCATGCATTTTGCTTTATCTTAACTGCAAGTGCTTTTTTTGTTTAGATTTTATGTGAAGTTAATTGATTTTGCGCAGCAATATCCTCTTTTCCATTTTGTGAATGGATTGGTTATTGGTACCCATTGGTACCCCTAAAATGATTGTAATACCCCTTCTATTTTTTAATTTTTAATTTTTATATTTTTTTTTAATAATAAAGCTGCGAAACATAAAGCACGGAATAGAAAATATAAAGTTTCACAAGTCACACAAAACATACGACTCAGAAAACCATAAAAAAACTGACTTGTAGTTAATAAAGTGTGTATAACTGCCGAAAAAAATATGAAACATAAAATATAAAGTTTAATAAGTTAAAAATGGTAGTAAAAAGACAAGATACTCAACAAAAAAAAACCATAAAAATTTGTTTTGTTCTGTCAATTGTCAATAAAATGAGTAAAAGAGGGGTATGAAGGGTAGCAGTAACACTACCCTTTGTGAATTGGCATTAAGCGTGCAACAATCAAACAAGACCAACACAACCAAATTAGGACCATAAGAACCAAACTATTTTCAAACTTGGAACATCGCTCTATATGATTTCAAATTTAGATTGGTCCTGTTCTCACCTCCTTTATTTTCAGTTTTGCAATCCTGGTTCGGTCTGCTTTTGTCGTAAATGGCTTCATCCATTTGTTAAGTCGAATCTAATTCCTCATAACAAGTCACCATAATAATATATTCAAATAGCAAATAGCTTATACAAACGGTGCATGATCACCCTAAAACGTTAAGAGTTACAGGTTACCAAACATTTTTGCTCTACAATACATTAAGAAGTTTAGATGCTATAAACAACAAAAGGGAAAATTGGAGCCTCCAGAGTGTCCAGACACTTGACCATTATTGCTTGTTTGCTAGCATCATTTTCAAAAAAAAAGAAAATCCATTTGAAAAAGAGAACTCCATAGCATCATACCTTCAGATTTTTTTCAAGATTTGAACAAAATAACCAAAAGCGAAAACACACATGCCCCCTGATAGCCCAGATCATTTCCATCCTCTACAAACGCTCTAAAAAGCCAAAAATGCTGTCTTGTGATGAAAACTGTAAATCCTGCACATATGTAATGATAAGGGAGTTTATTTACATGTAATTTCTTCACAAAAATTCAAACTTCATAGATAAAAGTATTAGGCTTACAGCAAGGTTGAAATCTGGTGGAGTGCCCAAGTCTAAATCCTCAAGATCAGCAACTCCAGAACTTTCGCCTTTACTAGTTCCTGGTGCACCATCAGATTTAAGACTAGAGCCGCGTTGAGTCCCATGATATAGCCTCGAGTCAACATGGGGAGCATGTGAATCAAAATTCTCGTTGCAGAATAACGAATCATCAAAAGAATCGAGATCAACAGCTTGCGAGTCATCTTCCCAAATGGGTATCTCCATGTTATTCTTACTTTCAGCATTAGAAGAGGAAGGGAGGTCTTTTGACTCCAGGCGCCATCCTGATTCCTAATCCAACATCAAATAACACCGGTCAGCATTGTCACAACCAAAAGTCTTTCTTCTATACATGCAATCTCATAAATCATTTAATAATATTGTTTATATAATCATAATTAACACATTAGTTATTTGTATAAATTACCAACCTACTTTCCACTTGTCTCATCATACCTGAATTTTTTGAAGTCAGTAACCCCCTAATTTACATTTTTACAGAACTTAACATTATTTCACATTTAGACATTAATTAAACATTCCTAAATCACATCGGGATTGGGTATTTTTGTTGTTTCTATTTACCATTTTTTACTGTAGAAATTAAAGAATCGAAGAAAAGGTAATTGCAGCCAACTTCAAATCAACCCAGCCCAGCCAAGTTTTAACCACCTACCCCCCACCCATCTTACCACCTCTACCAAATACTGAAAGCAAGAACATCCGAACCTGTGCTTTTGAATGAAAATTGTTATTAGGGGTGATATCATCATATGAAACAGACTTTCCAGGTCTAGGCGGATCAGGAGCAGCAGTATTTGGAGTCTTTGGACTAGTTTTGTTCAACCAAGCATCTAATTCGTCAATTTCATCCTGATTATCCACCTTCTCAATCTCTTTCTGTGGCTGATAAAATACTTTTGAAACTACATATTGGCCCTCTTTTTCATCTTCAGCTGTTCCAAGATGATATTGGTGCATGACCCAATTCAATTTATAAGGTTTTAAACCACCAGCAGCAGCACCGTAAAGGACCATTATCTTCTTGCACCCTATTTGGACCCCATTCTGCTTAACAGCTTTTGTTTTGCCAGTTTTGTGCCAGCGAACATCCTTTGCCAAACCAAACTCGTTGCAGATCTTGCGACGCTTCCTTTGACCAGTAGTGTATGCATTTGTGGTCCTATAAAAGAAATGCACACAGCTTCCATCTTTTCTAGCACCTATTAAGAATATAAACCAAATGAAATTTGCCGGGGTTTTATCCCCTTTCCCAAAAAAAAGAATATAAACCAAATGAGGTAAAGTCTAACAATGATTGTGCCAACTTACACGTGCAGTGGTTCACTTTTAACCCAAATGTAAACAAATGAGTCAGGTTGGGTTATCTTTTATATCTAATTGAGTTAAACGGTTCAAGCTAAAACATTTACGGGTCAAATAGATAGAAAGTCGTTCGAAAAGTACACAAATCCATCAAACTTTTTTCTAGTCAGAAGGAAAAAAAAAAAAAAAAAAAAANTATAAAAAATAATGTTCATTTTACTCAAGGTTATAAATAGCGTGAAGCGTGGCGTAGCGGCATAACCAAGCCTCAAGCTTTAGCGTGAGGCGTTGCGTTATAGCGTTTTTAAGGCGTGATTCAAAGCGGCAAAACATATTTATAGAGTTGTCAATATTAGTTAGCTACTTGGCTTAAAATTGAGTTATAGAGCTACTAAGCCCGAATAAATACTTGTAAATAAGCTCAGTCCAATAAATCTTTAAAAAATAAATAAATAAATAAATAAATAAATAAAAACCTTAAAATCTTCAAAAAAAAAAAAAAAAAAGCGCCACGCTACGCGCTATAGCACGCTATATCACGCTATATGACGCTTTGTTGCACGCCACGCCTTAAGAAGACGCTTTGGTATGTTTCGTAACGTGGAGGCCACGCCTCGCGCTATGGCGACGCTATGGCGCCGCCATAGCGCGCTATTTAGAACCATGGTTGATACAATAAACAAGCTCATTTGCTGAAGTCGCCTTCGTAAAACACGTGTTGGTGGACAAGTGTACCAGAATTTGATTGCTTTTGTAGTTCCGTAAAGGTTTTAAGATAACATTTATTGATGTAAACATTAAATAACAAGTACCCGCTTACCAGGAAGCTCTTCTGGATGTTTGTAGCATATTCCTCCATCCATATCAAGTGTAGGGATGAATTCATCGATGAACTGGTGTGGTGCTTCATGTCCCAAGCCACATTTTGCTGCCAGATGCTCTAAAAGCTCAACATCAGTAGGTTCGAATTTCACACCAACGGGGAGCCCGGGCCACTCAGCTGAAACCTGCGAAGTGAATTACATATGAGAGGTGAACTTCTTACTTGCAGAAGAAAACATTTATTATGAAATTGACAATGAAAAGCTCGAAATATTCATCATGGCTGCAACTACTTTATTAGATTTCTTACATAGGTATTATCAATCTTGCAATGGCATTGCGGGCAATCACGGGTTGCTCCACAGTCTTTGATCTGATGTGCCAATGGAAGACTAGAAGTTTTCACCTTCCGTGCAATTGTTCTACCGGTAACAATCCAGCTTCTACAATATTCAAAAGGTGGATTAAATAAGTGGTGATACCAACTATTTTTGAAAAGGAAAACAATGCAATAGCAACCCAAAAGAAATGCAATTGAACAGGACGAATGGTTTAATATATGGGTAGATACATGGCTCTTCTAACCAAAGTTACGATGGGAAATTTTATCGCTTTATTGAATTTACTTCAACTACTTTGGGTCTCAATTAAAACGACGGTGTAATTTATTGGTAGCCTTAAACTCAAAGATTATTAAATGTCAAAACTTGTCGACTTTTATCTATATTGAATGGATTGTTACACGATGAAAGCATAATAGTTTTAAGAAAGAGAGAATATGTTATAAGCCATCATCATATGGCAAGTTTGAAGGTATATTCAGTAGCCATCATATGTTTACTTGAATAACTTATTAGTCAAATATCTCAATAAACAAAAAAAATGAGTCCAAGATAGTCGGAAACCCGGGTAAGCCAATAAAAAAAAAGAGTGATTGTTAAAGACCAATATTATAACAATGGACAGAATCCGATTATGGGTTATTTGGCAAAAGAAGAAGAAAGTTTGTTTTATACTAATATACAAGAATAAAAAGTTAATTTCTCCCAATTGGAATCATTGATCAAGTACGTACATTTGCTGTCCTTATTCTTAAGGATAACTTGGTATGTCTTAAACATCTAACCGTAACTAGCAATGATCTATAAGTACAGAATTACGCACAACCATGGTCAGAAAGAACATCACTAGTTATATGAGCTAACAATGTTAGATGAATCCTTAAAAAAAAGAGACCACAACATTCACTTTCGTGTTCGTGATTATTAAACATTCCTAAAGTTAGCAACATTGTACCTAAAAATCATTGGATTTAATTAAGCAATGATTTACAAATATGCATCAAAAACCCCAATTTATATCAACAGCCATTAGGATTGAACAAAAGTGGCCTTTTTAATATAGAAATAGATAGCTAAACAGCAGCTAAAACACACATTAATCTATAATCAATTAAACCCTAGAAAAATAAATGACTAAAAATTTGTATGGTTACTGAGTTATAATTAATCGAGTAAATAAACCCTAGAAAAATCAATCGCAAAAATTTAGGAAAATGAAAAGGTTTAATAAGATGATTAAACATAAAGTGGCTTACTTTGCCATTGTTTGATTAGATGATGATAATTGATGAAGGAGGTGTGTTTTGTAAGTGAGAAGGTAGAGCAATTTCTTCCTTGTTGTTTGTTTGTCTACACTAGTAAGTAAGTAATAAAGTGGGGGGAGAGAGTGTACGCGCGTGAGACTGGAAAAGGATAGTTATGAGCGGGAAACTAGAGATTTGTGGTACCGTTGACACCACCGAACCTCAGGTTTGGTTTCACACGTGCAGTGACAATTCTATAGTTTATTTTTTTACAAAGGCAAATTATTTTGCATATAAATTACCTCACATTAATATTTCAAACCAGACTTTTTGAGACTAGGGGTGTAAACGAGCCGAGACAACTCGCGAGCAACTCGAGATCGACTCGAAAAATACTCGATTCGACTCGATTTTAAACGAGCCGAGACAACTCGCGAGCTACTCGACTCGACTCGATTACACATTTACACCCCAATATATATATATATATATATATATATATATATATATATATATATATATATATATATATAGGGGGGCTTTATTTTCAGAACCCTGTTAAGTGCGGGAACTGCGAGAACCCACTTATGTACTACTAATAAAGCATAGTGTGCAACATATCAATGCAAAATGGTTTTTTTGTAATTAAAAGAAACCTCAATTCCTGAAAACATTAATGAAAAGGGTAGAAAAGGTATTTTAATTTACACTACCTCATTAACTGCATGCTACAAAATAAGGATTTTTTTCTCAGTGATAATGATCATGTATCAAGTTGCTTCTTATAACATAACTGATCTTCATTTTTTTTAATTCCAAAACACACACCGATTACACCTACAACCCTAAACCCCCAAATCTCTCAATAGCGGCTATAATCAAAATAAATCAGATCCGTTATATTGATTTGTTCAAATAACAATAACATCAATTGAAGGTATGATCATCATTGTTCTTTGTTTGTAATTTTTTTTTTAATTTTTTAATATTGTTGATGGTTTATGGTACGATTGGTAATTTTGAAGGCATGCATGTTAATCTTTTGTTTTGACTGTTTGATTGTTGGATTAAGGTTAGTTAACATTTGGTTTTTATTTGATTGTTCGAATAATCTTTTGTTTCGTTTATTTATTTATTTATTTTTTTTAATTCATTTAGACTTTGTTGTTACAGAAATGTCAATGTAGAAATATGTGAGTTAATTGTGATGATTTAAGTTTTTTTTATCAATTTTTTTATTTTTTTCTTTTTTATTATATAAATGACTGAAAAAGGATGATCCAAGGATGACATTGGTGTTTTGCTACATAATTTTTTTTTAATATATGGTAGTTATTTATTAAGATATAGATGTATAGCTTACAATGTTGTTTGGACTTTGGAAGTAGTAACAGGGGTGTTTGGATGTGGTTAATATATCATGTCTGGTATGTTGAATATGTAAAGGAATGTAGCAGGTGTGTTAGGATGTGGATAATGGAAAAGCTGTAACAGGGGTGTTTGGAAAAGATGTAACATGGGTGATTGGAATATGTGTAACAGGGGTGTTTGGAAAATGTGTAAAAGGGGTGTTTGGAAATGGTGTTACAAGGGTGTTTGTAAAAGGTGTAACAGGGGTGTTTGTAAAAGGTTAACATATGAACTTTGTTAATCAAAAGTAATTGTATTGTTTTTTTATGTGTATTGTTTTAGTAAGCAATGATTTTTTTTTTATTATTTTTTATTTATTTATTTTTTTTGTAGCTGTTAGGAGAAGTGTTTGATCATTTTAGAGTGAGCAATGATGTTGTAGTTGTTAGGAGAAGTGTTAGGAAAAGGTGTAACATGGGTGTTTGTAAAAGGTTAAAATATCAACTTTGTTAATCAAAAGTAATTGTCTTATTTTTTTTATGTGTATTGCGATTTAGTATTTTGTATTTTGGTATTGTTTGAGTGAGCAATGATGTTTTTTAATTTATTTTACGTATTTGTTGTAGCTGTTAGGAGAAGTCGAAGGCCAAAAGAAAAATAGTATTTGATTTAAAACAAAAATGTTTGTTCGAAGGTAGTTGTAGTGTTCTATTTTTAATCAACAGTGATGTACTCATTTATATAAATTGGTTTCTGGAATTGTGATGCATGTCTGTTAGTTTGATAATGTATGAAAGATTAATAGGGTTATAGGGGTGTCAGGATGTGGGTTAGATAGTGCATCTGCTTTTTTTAATAATGTAAGAAATATTAACAGGGGTGTTTGAATGTGGGTTTAAACATGTGTGTGTGTGAAAACATGTTTGTTTCAATACATATATGTTCTAAATCATGTGTGTTGCAAAAATTCACAGGGGTGTTTGGATGTGGCGTATTCGTTATGCCCGCTATACTATATTAAGGTGGGATTGTGGATTAGAAGATAAAAGTAGGAAGCAAACAAACCAGTGGTAAAATTGAGAAGGAAGTATGTTGCGCGATGATTGCTTTCGGAGTGCAACATTCATAAGGATAAGATTCATGCAGATCTGTCCGATAGTCAAGCTGAGAATGCTATTGTCAAGACAACCAAAGTCCCTCTTAGTGGCGTTTGAATGGAAACACTTATAACAATGTTAATGCATATCTTTTATGACTTGTTTATTGGTTTATCTGATTAGAAACTGATCTGAACAATAGGTTATAAGGCATGATCTTTTGTTTTTTTTGGATTTATGGGTCTTTTGTTATCTTTTCGGAAACTGATCTAAACATGTTGGTAAATGAAAGTCAGTCATTGAAATGTGGTTTTTGTTTGGTTAATATTTGATATCTGTAAATGCTTACTATTAATGCATGTATGTTTAAGTTAGTAATGAAAGTTTATAAACATGTTACCCAAAACACGTATGTTTTACAACATGTGTGTTTTAAAACTTGAATGCTTCTAAATATGTATGCCAAAAACATTTATGTGTTACAACATGCATGTTTTATAAACAGGCATGTTCTCAGAACACTGGTGTTATGAAAATTATTTGCTTTCAAAAATGTTTTATAAACAGGCATGTTCTCAGAACACTTATGTTTGACAACAAGTCTGTTCTGAAAACATACATGTTCTCATGAACATGTATGTTTACTAGTTTATTAGTAGTTAAATTCGGGTGAGTTTGATTGAAAATTCATTATGAGTAGGTAAATGTTGGTATGACTTTATTCTATCTTCTATCATATACAATAGTTTCAATACAATTATAAAACAAAACAATTATGGCTTAAAACATGCATGTTTCATGACACTTATGTTTGACAACAAGGCTATTCAGAAAACATACATGTTTCTCTTGAACATGTATGTTCACTAGTTTATTAGACTGATCTATAAGTGGATGATTATGATTCTCCAGAAAGTCAAATAACTCATAAAAATTTGTGCCTCTAATAACTTTCAAACTAATCTTTGCTTTGCAATCAGTAAAAGTGTAGTTGAGGATCTGCTTTTCCTTTTTTTTTCCATCTACATTATCATCTTCTTGGGCATGATGATTGACATCTTCATTAAGTGTATTTGTTTCAACAATCTTCCTTGGTTTACCACCTCTATTACATATGACATATTTATGTGTTACTTCCCCATTATAAATTTGGATCCTGATTTATGTACACCAAACCTACCCTTAGCAACATAAACCTTGTAAATATTATACGCTTCGTCAAACGTTTGGAAAACAATACCCTTTTAGGTTATTCATCTACAGGAACATTGGGGACCCAATATGTGTGTCCATTTCGTGTGGGAATGAACTCAGGGTCAATATCATAGACATCAACAACATTAGCTTCTACAAAGAATGAAAATACATGTATTAGCACAATCTAAATGTTTCTTTTTATCAAAAGTATAGTAAAATAACAGAAATGTTTAAAAAGCATATGTGAAATTGTAACTAATTTGTAGTCATGATCCAGCCTGTACTAGGTAAACCTGCATGCACAAGGAAAAATTCATATTAACAATTACGAAAACAAACATACATCATCAGTTTAAGAAGATAAACAAAAATATAATGGATTAAACATGATGAAATCAACGTAAACACATTATCTCCACTCTCCAACTCAATTACATCATTTTAAATGAAAGTTTCTAAAACTTGCAGCTATTATAGATGGACCAAACATGTATGTGCAAGTCATGTATGCCCACAACCATTTTAATTCAACAAAGCAGGTATTATAGATAGACCAGACAAGTATGCCCAAAGCAGGTATTCAAAAAGTATTTTAATTCAACAAAGCAGGTATTATAGATGGACCAGATAAGTAACCCACAGCCATTTAATCAGTTTCACGTCATTAAAATTCTAGAATACAAGTGTTTGATATTAAAGACAGTTAAAAAATTATAAAAATTGAATAAAAAGAAACCATTGTTGTCGTGTTGATCATGTTGTGGATTCTCATGTTCATGATCTTGTTCCGATATCACAAGTGTTTGATTATCTGTTTCTTGCACAACGGTATCATCTGGAAAACTAACACTGTCATCCTGAACCATATCAACAATATCAACCATGTTTTTTTTTAATTATACGCAAATGATGAGTTCAATGAATCTTGTAATCTGGGTTTGGGTTTTTGTATGAATCGTGTTTATGGAGAAGAAGATCTAAAAAAATAAAACTCTAATATAACAAACCGTATCTTTGCATGATTTTAGGAAAATTTGAATTATCAGTTTAAAATTTATAAATGTAAATTCCCCTTAATGCCCCTGCAATTAACTCTATTAATTTAAACAAAAAAATACTTTACTAAATTGTGATTGGTCAATGGGAGTTCTCGCAGTTCTCGCACTTAACAGAGTTCTGAAAATAAAGATACACTATATATATATATGTATATATGATGTGCGTTTTTGCTAGTGCAAGTTTTAAAATTTATATATATATATAAAATTTATATATGTATATATATAAATATATATATATATATATGTATATATGATGTATATATATATATATTTATGTATATATATATATATATATATATGTATATATATATATATATATATGTATATATATATGTATATGTGTATATATATGTATATGTGTATATCTATATATATATATACATATATATATATATATATACATATATATATATATATATATATATATATATATATATATATGTATATATATATGTATATGTGTATATCTATATATATATATATATACATATATATATATATATATATATATATATATATATATATATATATACACATATATATATACATATATATATGTATATTTATATATATGTATAGGGGTGTGTAATCGAGCCGAGACAACTCGCGAACAACTCGAGATCGACTCGAAAAATACTCGACTCGACTTTAGCCGAGCTCGAGCATGTCAATACTCGACTCGACTCGGCTCGATTACACCCCTATTTGAGACTACAATATTTCAGCTAGGGTGAATAAACAAAACCGAAACCAAAAAACTGACCGAAACTAAAAACTAATGGTTCGGTTTTTAATTTTTCAAAAATCAAAAATGCGGTGCAGTTTCGGTTTTCGTTCAAAAACCGAACCGTAGAAAGCGAACCGAACAGAACCGATTTTATTATATAATAATATATAATTAATATAATATGAATAAAGAACTAAATAACTCAAATTTATAACGTTTATGTTTATATGCGTGTTTGTCGTGTCGTGTGCTTACTTGAGAATATAGTAATAAATATATATGATCATACTATGTGTATATTCACTTGCATGTGTGTGTGTCTCATCTATATGTGTGTAATTATAGAATTATGCGATAAACATTATTATGCTGTTTATTATTATGTTTAGATTAAAAAAAAATAATAAATAAAATAATAATAATAATAATAATAATAATAATAATAATAATAATAATAATAATAATAATAATAATAATAATAATAATAATAATAATCTTTGTAATACAAGTTTGTTGGTATAAATTTGCCATGCCCAAATGTAAATGGTTAAATACCGAAATATCGAACCGAAACTGATAATAAACCAAAAAAATTGAACCGCAAAAAACCGAATGGTTTCTGTTTTGAGTTCTATAAAAACCATACATTTCGGTTCAGTTTCGATTTTAACCAAAAACCGAACCAAACTAAACCGTGCACACCCCTAATTTCAGCTAAGTCAAATACCATTAAATCAAAATCTTTTGCTAGTTAAACATATTTTTTACGAAACCTTTGTCTGCTTGTACTATAGTTTTGCTGATTTAATATGAGTTTCTACATTACATACTTTGTCCCCTAAATGATACACTAAATTCATATAAAATGTTGTTTTCTATTGCTTAAGAAACTTGAATTTAGATAAAGTTTATTTGACAATTTTTTAGAACCTAATGTCATTTGTTACTCCAACTCTCCAAGTTTACTTGAAAGGAGATGATTTGTACACATTATTTTTTTTATTTACATACTCAAATGTATAAATAGTTAAAGCAACAATACAACTGGTTAATGCAAAAATTAGAATGTAACAATCAAAAAATTGAGTGTAAATCATTTCCCTTACAAGTTTCGTTTTCCACTTTCCAGCTTTTAGAATAGAATTTCTTAGTATTTTTCTAATGTAATTTTGTAATGTCAATGTTATATTTTGGGAGAAGATTATAGTTACATGTAACTCAGTTCAAAACTTATGTCATAACAATTGAGATGAACATTTGCAATTTCAAAATTAATAAAAACATTTTCTTTTTCTTCATTTTTTTTTTTTTTTTTTTTTTNTTTGCTTTTATACAATGTTAAACTAAAATAATTAAGAATCAAACATAATGTCACTTTCCCAAGCCTGTATCCGAACCTAGTTTGTAGAACACTAGAACCAACACTTGCCTGGGAGAAAGATGCATTGGGGTTAAATTAGTGTGGGACCCGAGAAGTCAACTTCAACTTCTTCTCCAAGGGATGTACATGGACATTGCCTTCCACTTAACATAGCCCCCTCAGCTTTAACAAATATGACAATTTTACCTCTTACTTTTATTAAATTACATAAACAATCCCTGTACTATTAATTGGTACAGTACATCTTTCAAGCTTTCAACTTTACAGTTCTCCAAGGACAATACTTAAATGCAAAATCTTTAGATAATTAGATTATGTCCCAAGTATCACAACCTTATGTGCATAACATATGGTGTCCCTTTTGTGCACAATGGTAATAGCATATTTTGCGTGTAACGTACCTAAGTACAGACAATTTTAGAACTTCTAACATTGATTCGTAAGTTTTATCTTCACAATTCTATCAGCATCACCGGCACAACCATTGATCATCAATTCCACTGTATCGGGACCAATTTACCAACACATTCAAAGAATCCACATGCATTCAAGCATAATACGTACACTAGCATTTTCATGGGCCTCATTAATTTTAGATTGATAGTAAAAGATCGGTACATTAATAATTGAGGGTACAAAAGGGCCCTTAAGATGGACCTTATTTCTAATTTTTACATCATTAGCAACCCCATCATTATTGACTTTTTAGACCATCGAAATTCGCTTTTTTCCGCAAGCAAACCATTATTATAGCAAAAATCCCAAAAAGAACACTATGGCCTTTTTTTAATAAGCGAACACCGACAAAAAAGTTAGTTTTCAAAAACTTGTCTAATTCGCTTATTATTAGAAACCATAGTGTTCTGTTAGCATTTTTACAAAAGAATAACAGTTAGTTTACGACAAAATTCAGATACGATGGTCTAGAAGTACATGATAATTAATTAATTAATCTACAATTTCTTCATCAAAACTAACTAATGCTTTGTCGACTCTTCTGTTCCATTATTCTTGCTCTTTTTAACTGTATACATCTCTATCTTACAAGCTCACCGCCTTCCACCATTACCAACACTGATAAAAACAAGAGAAAATACCTCTGGGTCTATTTTCCGTGGGTGTTTTTGGTGTTCCCTCAACTGACTCGTCAGTTTTTGCAATTAAGGTGCTTGTACCAGGAGAATCGGGCGAAAAGACAGCATTCTGGGAAGTGAAAATGCGAGCTGGGATAGCCATTGGTCTGGGTTCAGGGGGAAAGTTGGCGGATAAATAATGCTGAAGCATTTGGATTATCTGACTAAAATTTGGTCGGGCATTTGGATCTTCCTTCCAACAAGATGTCACAATTAAAGCTATATCCTCAGGGAGGTCATCTGCACTCGGTCTCACATTCTGCATAATAAGATCAATAATATCAATGGATGAGATTCACTATATCATTTCGAAACAGCTCAAATCACATTTGATAAGTGGTTAACTAAAGGTTGGAAAATCGGCTAGCCAGACCGGGTTGACTCATCACAGTGTTTGTCCAAATTTTCAACATTTTTATGTATAACTTGTGCATTAAGTATGAGCAGTTGAGCACGAAAATGTACTATTACAATAAAAATCTGATTTTCTGTATAAAGCAACTTGGTGAGTTGTATGAAGTAACCAGTAGATTTTGACTCGTTTAGCGTGTTTCATTTTATTAAAATTACCCATTTGACCTATTAGAGGTATAACATAACCCAAACTGATGCAGTCACAAGTAAATGGGTCAAAATTTCCACCTCTCTAATAGAGTAAACTGATACCACAAATTGTCAAACAACATAACAATATTACATGTCAAGTATCACACCAAACGTTTCTAGTAATAATATATAAAGTGTAATTCTTATGCTCTTGCTTATCTCTGTTATATATTATCTTCGCAGAACAAAAATTCACAATTCTAGCTGTAAAAAATGGTTGGGGATTATAAGTACCTTGAAAGCAGCAGCATATGCCGCCTGAAGATTTGACATACCCTCAAAGGGTAACTTATTGTGTATGAGCTCCCACAAGACAATTGCAAAGCTGTAGGCATCAACCTTGTGATTATAATGCTTTTTCTCACCATGTCTCAGTGTTACAGTGCTGTAAAGCTACAAACACATAACGAATATTCGTTTTTCAATGCATGATCAATTACGTAAAAGAAAAGCACTAAAAAGCTAAACTTTTGTAATAAGAATTGAACTATTTAGAGGAGCTTACCTCTGGAGCCATCCACCGATAGGTTCCCGTTTCTGCAGTCATCATCTCTGTTAATGACTCTTCTCTTGCTAAACCGAAATCGGCAAGTTTCACAATCTTGTGGTCTGCTGTTAACAGCAAGTTTTCTGAAAATAACAGTTTCATGAATCAGTTGAAATAGGGAGGAAGCATGACCCAAAAAGGCATTCACTGGAATTTCCGCATCTACACACTCACAACCTGGAACAAGCAAAGGGAAATATACCTGGTTTTAAGTCACGGTGAATGATCCCATGTGAGTGTAAGCATTCCATTGCACGAGCTATATCAAGTGCAAAACCTATGGCAACACGCGTATCCAAGCTCCTTGGCCGCATATTCATCAAGTATTTTCTCAATGTTCCACCCAAAAGAAGCTCAGTGACTATGACCATTATCGGTTCCTTGCACGCTCCGATAAACTGCAATTATACAACACATTTTTGAGAAACACGGACATCAAGGATGGCAAATTCCTTAAAATATCATAGTACTTTGCAAAATGATCTGATTAGGAAATCATCATGTTTTATGTCCCCACCAGGCAATTAAATGTATGGCAATAGGCTAAATTTAGTACTGAAAATGAATTACGCCTAATATAGTATAGTTACTAAAGTAGACCATTGTGGCATTGTGCAAAGTACTTCACTATCTTATCGAATTCGCCCTATTAAAGGATTACAATTATCACTTAGATCACAACAATTATGAGCCTTTTACCTTAACTAAATTCTTGTGTTGCACTTTAGACATCATTGCAATTTCTCTCACAAATCGGCCTTCGACTTTCGCAACATTCTCAGGCGTGTCGCCTTTATTCACAATTTTAATTGCAACAGTCTTGTTTTTATATCTGTAAACATACAACAAAATCGTCATTAATATCCCAAAAAACACCATCTTTCAACCACTTTCCTAAACTAATCCCTACTAAACATAAAATTAAAAATTCTAATAATGGGTTTTCATACAGATTAAATCTTTTGAACAAAAATTCAATGCAATTAACATAAATACTAAAATGGGTTTTAATAAAGATTAAATCTTGTGTTGTTTGTTTCGGCTTATATAGCCGGCTTATGGCTTATTTGGTTTTGGGCTTATGTTTCATAATTATTTTGAAACTCTTCGGCTTATATAAGCTAATTATAACATAAAAAACATATATAAGCAGAAAAGATTCAAAATAAGCCACAAAAAGTGAGCTTATGAAACATAAGCCCAAAATCAAATAAGTCATAAGCCTGCTATATAACCCAAAACAAACACCTAAAAATACCATATTTCAACACATATACTAAACTGATCCCTACTAAACAATGCAATAAAATAAACATAATATAAAATCCTAAAAAAGGGTTTTTTTATAAAAAAAAAAAAAAAAAAAAAAAAAAAAAAAAAAAAAAAAATCTTTTAAACAAAAAGTCAATGAATAAACTTACTTGCCCTCATAGACTTTAGCATGAGCACCTTCACCAATCTTAGGACCAACAAAAAGATGTTTGGGATCAATCAACCACTTTGATTCCAAACTAAACTCAACCCCATTTCTAGATCCCATTTATTATCTCTTTAAATATTTCAAGACCACATTTTGAGCATAAAAATGGAACAAGTTTGACTAAAAAAAGTCTGAAGAGAATGAAGAATTGAGAAGGAAGGGGTAGTTGAAGTTAATGTTGGTTTGTTTGTTTGTTTGTTTCTAGGCGTTATTTGAGGGTGATGATCAGCAGGGATTATTATTAATATTATTAAATAATTAGGTGAGGAGGAAAAAGGCAAAATTGATGGCGTAAACGGGGAACATATTGGTTACGTGACGCGTGGACTTTTTTTTTTTTTTTTTTTTGGTTATTTGCATCACTTATTTCGCAAATAGTTTATCTTTGATTTGGTTAACTTTCGCACAATGATATATCCGGAAGAGGTCCGGTGAAAAAAAATAATAACTAAAATTAGAAGAACAAAAAAATAGCAATACATTTTTAAAAAAATAAAAAAATTTAAGGAAATTTTTGTAAATACATCTAAAATATATAGTTGTGTTTTCTTATCACTTTTCTCATTTTAATTTTCTTTTTCTTTTTCTTTTCGGTGATCCTAACTCATGATATGTCATTATAGCTAAATAACTTAGGCAGTCTTTGTTTTCTAAAAGAAACACGTTTTTCAAATTTTGTCTCATTTTCTCTAAAAAGAAACACTTTTTTCAACTTTTGTCTGTGGTTAAAAGAAATCGAAGAAGTGCATTTGTTTTTTTCTCTTATATCTGCAGGTGGGAAGATGAAATGAAAGAATTGTGGCTGTTTTTTCCTCTTATGTCTTCGAGCAGGAAAAGAAAATGAAAGAAGTGTGTTTATTTATTTTTAGACGTAAGAGATAAAATTGACTTTTTTTTCCTATTCAATTTTGTAAATTATTGCTCACTTCTTGTATTTTAGAAACTTCGAATCTACCTTTTCTCTCGTAGACATGATTTTGCAAACCAGACATAAAACATCTGAAAAAACAAACGTATCATTATTCTTCCTCTTCCTTTTCGCTTAGCGTTGCACAAAAAATAAATCAGATAAAACCACCTTTTTTCTAAAAATATTAATATGATCACGTCATAATTGTTGAACTTGATTTAATGATTCCCATAATAGTATAAATTTCAAATGAATTCGTGTATATGCTTTGTAAATCTCCAAAAAAGACACAATAATACTACTCCCTCCGTCTCAAAATTATTTTCCATATTTCCTATTTAGGATGTCTCAAAATAATTGTCCACTTTTTTTATTTAGTAAAAACTAGAGAATCTAGTGGAGGAATATTCCATTTTAGTCGTTGAAAATTAAAGTGCCCCTACTTTTATTAAACTTTGTGTTTTCTCACTCATGACAATAATTTTGAGACAGAGGGAGTAACATTTTGAAGTGTCATAAGGCTGGCCACTAAGGGCCGGATTGAAATCGGTTGAGGGAAGGGTTGACCGAATTGAGATTCGGTTGCTCCCACTGTGAGCATGTTTGTTGAAATCGGTCGAGTGAGCACATTTGACGAACTCGGTTGCTCTGCCGACCGAATGTACAAGAGAAAAAGCATCCCATTTCCCTTTCCAAAATAAATAATAATAGTGATGATGCAATATGGGTCACGAGTGTAGGGAGAGAGGTGAAAATGAGTTGAAGAGAGAGAAAGCTGAGGTGGCAGCCGGAATGATGATGCAAATTGGGTCACGACTCTGCCCAGCCTAAGTACCAAAGTATCGTGTTTTGTTATTGGATTGGTGGATGACGTTGGATGATGGTACATTTGTGTTAGAGTATATATTACAGTAAATTGATTTCTTTATGATTTTTTATTAAAAAATGTTTTCGTTGTCCTTTTCTTTCTATTGTGTTTCTAGAGTGTAGACAATCTTCTTAAATTTCATAAAAAAGGGTGCCCATATGTCGATCGACATACATGGGTCAATTTGCACGTTAAACACCGCTAGGATGGGTTTGTTTGGACTATACTTATGCCGTTTGCTACTTCCCTCACGTCGAACCCACTCTCGTTTCATACTTTGTGTTGTTATCTTTTACTCCCTCTATCTTTTATTTATTTTTGTTATATTTTAATTTTAGATTGTCTTAAATTAATTATCTGCTTTTAAAAATAAAAAGAATTTTGTTTGAGTTTACCATATTACCCCACTTGAGTTTATTATTACAAACATTAAAGAAGTTTTAGATAATTAGTTAAAGGTAAAATTGTTATTTTGCAAAAAGTAAGAAAAAGAAAATTGTAATGACACTATTTTTTTTTAAACTATGTGTTTTTTCAATTTTGTCTGTGAACAATTATTTTATGACAAAATAATATTTATAGTTATTAGACCGGTTGAAAAACAAAGACATTGACAGAAAAATACAAAATGATTACTTTCTTGAATTAACTAGCTAAGAAGGGAATTGTTATTGCTAACCCTCTATACTTTTTACGTTTAAACTTTATATTTTATGTTTCGTACTTTTTGTTTCATAGTTTTTAAAATAAAAATAAAATTATAAAATAAAAAAAATGGAAAATAAAAGTTAAGAAAAGGTATTGTGTAATCAATTTTGAAGGGGCATGAACAACCTCCCCTAGCTAAAAATAGCGAGTTGAGATTAATACAAATTTCAGATCATAAAGTGATAAGTTTTTAGTTCGCTCTATGTATCACCTAATCAATGGTTTACATGAGGGATTGGGATCCTCTCATATTCAACTTAAACATGAGAGGTTATGTTAGTTTTATTGTGATAGAAAAATTATTTTCTAATAAAATAGAGGTCCCACATTAATTATTTTATTTTTTCCTTTCACTCACATAAATTTTAAACATGACCTCTCATGTTCAACTTGAACATGAGAGGATCTCAATACTTTCTGAGATGTTGCATATTTCATAGTTGATATAATAATGTTTTCCGATACTTCAAGCATATTAACAACACTGAAAACTAAACATTTTAAACTACATGAAATGAGATACAAATGAAATCGGGGTACACAAATAAGATCTAAAAGATATGAATCAAATATTTTTATGTAGCCACTAATAGTTTATATCATTATTAAATATGATACGAGGAAATACATGGACGTGTTTAAAGAGTCCAATGATGCATGGATAAGAGGGAATCTGGAGTGGGGTTAAATTTGGATCAGAGGTCGCCATTTTTGATTCTTTGAATCAGATTCCCAATCATATATATATGGATCAAATCATTATATGCTGTTTTGATACCTAAAAATGTACTAACTTAACTACTTAAGTGTTTTAAAATCAAATGATTAATAAGGTATACATAATAAGTTAGAAACATGCATGTATCATGGAATATGTCATTTGGTTTGTACTCGGTATGCATGCAGAATGCTGTTTATACCAGTGAGTTAGAGTTAAAATAATGTTTACCGGTAAAAGATGGCGTATTACGAATTTAACGTTTAGAAGATTTATACGAGACTCATCGTGACTGTTGTCGTATAAGTAGTTTCTTACATATATGTATGATAGCATAGAGCAAATTGAGCACACAACAAATTATTGCTAGCTAACAAATCTGTTTCTAATGATTAGTGAACTACTAGTCAACAGGAACATAACTGATAACATGTTCGAAGATGATACATTGTTAACGCAAAAAAATCCCCAACGGACAATATCATAATAACATGTGCCATATCTCTTTCTTTCTTCGTCTTTCATTTGGTCATATGTCACAACTATGTTACGAATGAAATTGATAGGCAAAGAGGGTTAAACGCGAAGTTGTCATTTTGGCCCCCTTCAATCATTGCTACTAATGACCTTTAGCCATGAGTTGAGATTGAACTCATGACCTATTTCTCCATAAGCCACCATTGACCGGTCAATTGTACGTGTGCAGTGGATGGTGATGCCACCTTTAGCGTGCTTGATGATGTTTATATGTTTTATATAATTGTTATGATCTAAAACACATATCTTAATTCCTAAATCCAACATTCATATGGCTTAAACTAAATATTATACATATTTTCGAACAAGAATGAAAGTGAAATTATATTGTTAACCACAAACAATAAACACAAGAAGTGACATAATAAATCCGAAACATATCAAAAGAATTACGTAAATTTTCTCAACATCAATAAACTATATCATCGATCGATCACTAGGGTTTTACAAAGAATCTCAACATGTACGTATGGCCTACGCGAGCTATTCAGAGATGAACGTAGGACATAAAACCTTACATTTACTATAAGGTGACTTCTTGAGCGAGTAACCTTTTACAATAAGCGAGTTATAAAACAAGACCTTTGATCCAGGTTTTCCAAAATCCAGCTTTGCAAACTCCAAATGCCTAAAAGGAAAACAACGTTTCACTTCATCTCGATACACATAGAGAAGATGAACAATAGGTGAGAACATTGTTAGTGATTTAGCATTAGCTACGGCCTTAAAAAATACCAACAGATCCTCAAACATTCTTCTCTTATACAAATCATGACGTGTACCTTGAAAATCAATGGCAACGGTCTCAAGAACCGCTAGACTATCATGTTTTTTCAACACTGGAAAATTGATTCCTTTATACTCGAACAATTTGAGTTTGGGAGTTATGAGCTCGATACAGCTAATGGACTCAGAGCACGAGACAGTTAATTCTGAAAGTTTTTGACCTTGTACATTCAACATTTTATTTTTGTGCTAAGATGCCAACCATCAAGTGTTAGCTTGTTCAATTCTGGAAACTGTGAGAATGAATCAGAATCAGTAATAATTGCTCCTTTTAGATATAAAACTGTCAGATTCTTGAACGGTCCCAATTCCAATATTTCTGGTTCCAAAAACGGGCAACGAGTATTACTCATGCTCGTTAGATTCAAACTTAATAATGCATCCGATGAAGTGTTCCAATAAACCGGCCATTCTTCTTTTTTAGTGACGTTAATCGACGCATCTACATGTTTAACACCGTGTGAAAAGGCATAATTAAGTACTTCTTTAAGGATCTTGGCACTTGCTACTCCTTCACGGACAAATGTCAACGTGTCCAACTTCAATGAACGATTCCGATTATACAGAACACTTCTGACAAATTTGTCAAAATCTCTGAGTTTCTTAAAACCATTATTCTTTGATGATCTTAACTCAAGTGTAGGGACTTCTTTCCATGACGAAACCCATGATTTTGACAACAGTGATGTTTGAACGGCTTGTTTGGACAAAAGTTTAGCTAGAATGTGATGTCTTAAAGAATCGGGTAAATTAGTAAACCTATCTTCTGTTGATGGGTTGGTTTCCTGTTGACATTTTTTTTTTTTTTTTTTTTTTTTGGTTTTTCCGGTTTCGGGTTTGGTTTGTTGTTGCTTACATTTTCTTTTGGTTCCCATGTTTGTAATTTGAATACCTGCAAAACTGATGGATGAACATATAGGGGTTAGATACTTAGGGCATCCACATTGCATTATACCAAAAAGATCGAACACTGTTTGTTGGTATTGTGTGTTACCTTTTCTAGACTAACCATATTCATCTAGAGATTTATATGTAAATCTATAAGCTAAAGAGATAAGCATCATATTTTACCCTATATTATCGTACCATTGCATATAGCTAGTTTAAAAAAAGATTGCGTTAAAACAGTAGTTTCCATGGGTCCACAACAAAATCCAGAATTTCATACAATGAATCAGTTAAAAAATGTTGGGTATGGTATGCAGAAACAGGATATGGGGACTAACATTTATGAGGAGTTCGCCTTCACTTAATTACTTATTACTTACCCTGCTTATAATTAAGTTTATGTAAATATTGAAAATTTATAAACTCATTTTTTTTAGCTTTTGATCTTATCAAGCTGATGTTATGACCTTAAATAGCTCATAAGCCGAAAAAAGTACTAGTATGAACTTCTCTAAGACTTAATTGGACTTATTACTGTAAAAAAACGAGGATAAACTTGTAGAATACGGAGTATTATAAACTTTGGGTAGAGTTGCCAAATCAACAAAACATGTCTTCTTCCTCACCCGGCCGTTTACCCACTTATACTTCAAATTTGGAACCGTTCTTAATTAAACATAAACATGTCGATTTATTCTCGTATGTATACGAAACAACCTGGAGCTCGTTGGATGCCAGCAAAGTTAGGTGATCAACATCGTTAATGGTGTTTTCGATAAGTTTTTAGCCACTTGTAAGCTAGTAGTACACTAGAGAATTCGACTAAGATATAAACAATAAAGTAGCATTATGACATCATATTAATAAAAACCATCATACCGAAAGAGTTACCTGATAAATCCTGTTTAAACTCGTTCAATTGTCAACGAGTTTGGAGATAAATTTATTAGGCGTCAAGAGTAGAGCATATATATCATAAGAAATTTGACATGGACACCAACTCGAGTTATTAAGCTAATATAGGGAAAAAAATACTGCTACTAGTCTACTACTACTACTTTACTTTTGGCTTCATCATATTATAAAGCCCCTCACACTTTTTTTTTTTTTTTTTGAACTTGTCTTCTTTACTTTCATCATCTTCTTTAATAGAGTATAATAGCTTACATTTGAGAGTCATTAATGAAAGTGGCTGGAAACAGTCACGTAATATCCCAATTAGGCTGGGTACATATGAGCTCATTAATCGTCCTCCTAGCGTCATTTGAACCGGGAATTATGAGGAATACCTCATTCGTTATATATTAAGCAACTAAATAGTAGATAATGCTTTCCCTGTTCTTGTTTATGCGATGCAATTGTAAATGTCTAGAAGTGCTCCAGTGCTACAATTACGGCGAAACTAGTTGTATTTTCTGTAACCCAATACTCACTATCGACCTTTAATGCAATATGGATCTTTTCACTTGATCTTTGTTTGTTCATAGTTGATTAGCTTCATACATTTACTCATAAGAACATGGACGGATTATCCAAATTTTGCTTAAAGGTTTTTTTTCCCCTTTTTTCCCTCTGTTTTTTACTACTGATTTTTGTGATTTAATGTTAAAAATATTCTAAATTTACAATACTGTTTCATAACAAGTTTGTAATCATATACTAGTATAGTATCAAATATCATCGTATCAATTCAACAATTCTTTTCAATGTCATATGCTTTAAGTTTAAAGTTTTGAAGTATAACAATAATTTATATACTTTAAGAACAAGAATAAAATCTAAATTACGCATTTTGCTTAATTAAACACATCATATTGAACACAAGAACTGACAATGGTAAAAACTTACAATATAACCTTTCTCAAAACTAAGAACCCACTTAATGCTTAACTAGCCAATGCACCAAGACTAACCTATTTTATTTGCACGCAAAGTGAGAAAATCACCACGAACTACCGTTACAATAAACCCCAACATGTATATGATACGTTCTAAGCTTCTTAAGATACAAAAATCGTATACTCCGCATCAGGTGACTTGCAGAGCAAGTAATCTTTGACAACCGAAATGGCAGCTTCCCACCCTTCCTGCGTCCAAAAACCATGACGGTGACCAAACACATTCTCGAAATGAAAATCCCCAAAATCTAGCGTCAAACTCTTCAAATCCTGAAAGGGTGTACATCGATTCACCAATTCATCCGGAAACGACCCAAGCATATAAACAATAGCCGGGAAAATCTTAAGCAATTTGACATTATAAACTTTCATAAAAAACATAAGCAGATTATCAAACTTTCTCTTCTCATTATCAACACAATGAACTTCTCGAGAACCAATAACCATCGAATCAAGATTAGGAAGACCATCACATGTTTTCAACATTGGGAAATGATCAAATCCTTCATACTCAAACATCCTTAGCTTCGGAGTCATAAGCTCGATACAGTTAATATACTTACCGCAGTAGGCGCCCAAGATAATTAACTCAGAAATATGCTTAGAGTGTATATTCAAAGTATTACCACATGTATCAACTTTACAACCAGATAATGTCAACTTATTCAACACGCGAAAACCTGAGAACGGATCAAGATCACGGATAGTAGCATTTTGAAGATATAACTCAGTTAGATTCTTGAACAATATGGCTTGTGATCCCAAATACGAGCAAAGAACATCAGCTTCGCTCTGAAGTTTCAAACTTTTTAACGAATCTGGATAAAAATGCAAAGGCACCGGCCATGTGCCCAGTTTAGCCCTCTTAATCCATAAATCTAAATGTTTAACATTGCTAGAACACGCGTGACTTATGACTTTTTCTAAGATCTTCTTACTCGATGTTTCACCACGTTTGAATATTAACGTGTCTACGTTCACAGATTGACACACCACCTTTTTAACAAACCTATCAAAAGTATTAAGTTTCTTAAAACTATACGAGCTAAGTGTGAGAATAGGGATCGATTTCCATAACGATACCAATGATTTTGATAAAACTGATGTTTGAACCGCGTATTGGGCATCGAGATTAGAGAGAATGTGAAGCTGTAGCGATTCAGGCAAGCTGGTAAGTCTGTCTTCAAGCTTTGTGTCGGTTTCGGTTTCGTATGTGTGACGTATTTTCTTGTTAACGATGAAAGTTATGGGTTCTTGGGGACGGATTCTTTTGATCGCCATGATTGTGTTGTTTTTGCAGAACGATCGAGCTGATGGATATAATGAAGATAGGTACATTGCATTATTATATATAGACTATTTATAAAGATCGAACGAATGGTTAAAGGTCGGCAACCTGTGGCACGTGCCACGTTGGCCGCATGAAGTAGATATATGTAAAATTTCATGTTTTTACATTTACGTGAATTCACTTACTTGGCTGACGAGAGTAAGTTAAAAGGCCCACTTATAACACAAGCCCACTTAATTTGATAAAAGAATGTATGTGACCCTAATTAACCATTAGTCATGTTTTTTTAGTCCTTGTTTTGTACTTTTGTAATTATGATACAATTTCCTTTTCCTTTAAAAAAAAAAAAAAAAAAGAAAAAGCAGAAGCATTGAAGCAATGACACTCACAAACCCACACGAATTAGAGATCTTTTTGTGACGACTAATAGTCAGATTCTTCAACTTGTTTACTACTTTTGTTGAGAAAAAAATTATAAATAATGTGCCACACATACTCAAAATATAACATGTATACGTGCTGAGTAGGTCATAATGTTTTTATGTATAATACGGAGTATGTTTTAGTTAAAAAGTAAAAGTAAGCATCTTATATTATATAAAGCTTAAGTAGCCTTATAAATGTAAAAGGGTCATAATAAATGTCCCAAGAATTGGATTAAGTAAATTTGATATTGCCTCAAGCAAAATCGAGTCCTTGGATTAAATGTTAGTATGTGTACATTGATTTCAAGCAACTCAAGCGTCTCAATTAATAGTAGTTAGTCTTTTTACCTTCCCGTCCATGAGTTACAAATATTTTATCAACTATATAATGTGTCAAAAATCACACACAACAAACCACAACTTCCTCCACACCGCGTGCACATTGGGCTACAACTTATTATAGTGGTAAAGTAAGCATCATATCGTCTTACTTATTTAGAATATTGATTTATATTGTTTTATGTAAATTTCACGTGTGTTTTGTGTGTGTAACAATGTAGGACATAAAGATGGTGCTTAGGAGGTTTGGTAGTAACATCATCTTCTCTAATGGTTTAAGAGATCCTACACATCGTTGTTTTATCAATTAAGTGGAACATGCACGAACATTTTCAATTTGATCAAAAATGCAATATATTCATTAACTGTATTTAAGTTACTAACGATCAACTATATCTAATTGTTTTTTGCAGCGCGTCAAGAAGCATTAAAGAAAGAGATCGAGAAGTCAAAAAAATTGTATCAAGAACAAAACATGTAAAAGGCCAATGAACAACAACGACAAAGACAACAACAACAAGAACAACGCCACGGCCACCGGTGGAATGAATACTTAGCATTCATATTAATAGTACGTTACAAATTAAACATGCAATATTTTATTTCATGTAATACCGATAAGCGGGTTAATACTATTGATTCGTTAGCAAGTACGTTTATTGAAAATAATGTGACGAACATTCAATTTTTAGTCAATAATTATTACTACACTTTGTTGGTGCATTTTAATATTTTTTCTCTTAATGTAGTTTTTTGTTTTGCCGTGTGTTAATGTCACTTTCTTAATTAAACGTCTTGGAATATTGCGTGACTTTGATATTTGATATGACTGTGTAAATTATGTCGATGTTACATATTGAAAATGGTACTATATAATGAAAATATAATAAAAATATCTTCACACTATCATCTTAACAATGAGAATCTTCTAAATCGAAGAAGTATATAAAGGAGAAGAAAATTGTGTTTAGTTAAATGTCGGGTCTATTGATTGATTGGAGCGGGTTTATGATTCGGACTTGGGTCATTGGATATGATTTTTTATTATACGAGTTATAATTTATACTCTTGAATATACTAATTACTTTAATGTTTTATGTTTTTATAGTTTTGTTAAAAAGTAAATTTGTTTTATAGTTCGCTTTTAATAATGTAATTTATTTGAACAACGAAATCCGTCTTTCACAAAAAATTAGAGTTTCAAACATGAACCAAAAATTAGTCCTGAACATTACCAAAAAAACAATTAGATCCAATATGTGTGCATTGCATTGGTCCTGAGGCATTCCAAACATGTGTGCATCGCACGGGGATGAATATAAAAGGTCTCCAACATTAATGTCATCGCTTCATATTTAAAATAATTATGTAACTCATACATATTAAAAAATTACATGTGAAGAGACTCTTTTCAATGTAACATCTTGAAAAAAGTCTCTTCACATATACTCTTTTAACGTCAATAAACTATTGTTGTATATTTGGGCCTCACCATCATACTAACAACCCGACAATTTACACAATCATTTTCGCACGGGTCCTGAGGCAGCCCAAGATATTTATGATGAAAATTAGTAGCAAACATAGTTTTTGACTCGACCTCAATTAAAACTGATAGAAATAAAGGCACCAACATTTTTCATGTCATACTAACAAAAGTTGTAGTAACATCACAACTTAGGAAGTTATTGACCAACAAAAGTTGTGGTAACATCACAACTTATGAATATTGTCAATAAACTATTTTAAAATGTGTGTCATGCTTAGAAAATATGTGATACCATCACAATTTAGATATATAATGATGAAAATAAGTGTCGAAGCTTACATGTCAATAAACTATTTTAAATGTGTGTCATGCTTAGAAAAGGTGTGATACAATCACAACTTAGATATATAATGACGAAAATATGTACCGAAGATTACATATTAGTTTTATATCAAAATATA